>CAUYLG010056269.1:0-11081 GCA_963573385.1 Cacajao melanocephalus | reverse complement strand
TGTGCTTTGAACTTGTGACTTATGTGCAACTAATAGAATACAGCAAAGTTGATGGGATGTCAATTCTGTGATTACTTTACATAAGATTGCAACTTCCATCTAGTTAGCAGACTCTGTCTCTCTCTGTCTCTCTGTCTCTCTGTCTCTCTCTCTCTCTCTCTCTCTCTCTCTCTCTCTCTCTCTCTCTTTCTCATTGACTTTGGTGAAGCTACCATGTTAGGGAGAGCTCACACAGCAAGAAACTGAGGGCAGCCTCTAGCGGACAGCCAGCTAGGAACTGACACCTTCGATCCAACAACACTCCAGGAATTAAGTTGTGCCTACGACCAGGTGAGCTTGGAGGCAGATTCTTCTCCAGTCAAGCTTTCAGATGAGACCCCAGCCCTGGCTAAAACCTTGATTGCAACTTGTAAGAAACCATAAAGCAGAGGACCCAGCTAAGCTGTGCCCAGGTTCCTGACTCACAGAAACTCTGAGATAATAAATGTGTGGTGCTTTAAGCTGTCAAGTTTGTGGAAATGTGTTAAGCAGCAAAAGATAACTAATACAACATTATAATTTTAATTTAATACAAAATCATAAAAAGTTATGAGCTAGTACTGTTCTCTGTTACAGTGAGCAGTGGGAAGGTAAGGGAGGCCCAGATTATCAGCTAAATGGAGATTCTTCTTTGCATAAAAAATGTGAATATCTTGCATTAGGTTTGGGGAAAATGATGAGAAAGTCTCTGAGACTTTACAGATGGACTTTAGTGACCCATGTGAAAGAAAACTAACGGTTTCTCAGTGCTTATCTGTGCCAGGCCTGTGCTAGGCAATTACCTACTTTTACAAATATGATCTAGTTGTATCTTTATAATAACATTATTTGAAAGTAATAATGGTAGTACAAAAAAAAAAAAAGAAAACAGGAGGAGGAAGAGAAATAATAGCTCACATTTACTGAATACTTATTATGAACCTAGAACTTAAGCACTTTAAATATATCATCTCATTTAATCCTCTCAACTTCCAGTGAGGTAGGTTGTAATTATTACAACCATTTTACAGCAATAAAACTAAGGTACAGAGAAGCTAACAACATTGTCCAAGGTAACATGGCTGATAAAAGATGGAGCTATAAGCCGACCAGACACAGTGGGTCATGCCTGCAGTCTCAACTACTTGGGAGGCTGAGGCAAAAGAATCGCTCGAACCCAGGAATTCAAGGCTAGCCTGGGTGATATAGTGAGAACCCCCGTTTCAAAAAAAAAGAAAGAAAGAAAAGATAGAGCTATGAACCCAGACAGTCTGGCTCCAGAGTCCCCCACATTTACTTCTCATGTGCTTCTGATACCCACTGAAGTCACCACTGAAATTATCCCCTTAAATGTGAAAATTTTCTAGGGGTATTCCTTTGTCTTTGCACTAAGATGAGTCACAGTAAGTATAAGTGTATGCAACACAACTAGATTTTGCAAAGCTGCAAGTCCTATGAGCCAAACATTTACTACCGCTACCCCAAACAGGTGTTGATATTAAGCTACCCTAAAGTCAAAAAGACTAGCCCTCCCTGCCCTAGGTTAAACTCTTGCTGGAATACACAGAAAGGTATGCATAGTCCCCCACCGGGATCCCACCTGCCTGGCCTGCATATCAGCATAGAGTCCCAGAAACGTCAGACAAGTCACTCGCACAAAGGCAGAAATACAAACCACAGAACAAAAGAGCCAGTCCCAATAAGAAATCTCTTCAAATGTTCAGGACAGCAGAAGCAGCTGGAGGATTGTCTCCCTCTGCCTTTTCTCAATTGTTCCTGCTCCGTTCCCTGTCCCTGGCTGGCTGCCCCAGTGACACTCCCGTCTGGCACTGGCCTTTACAGACACACTGAACACTTTTCAAGGGCAGAGACTTGCATCCATTCCAGAAATACAGGGCATTGGCCATGTGCCAAGCACTGTGTAAGGTACTAGGGACACATCTACAGCCTCCATTTCTCAGAAAAACCCCCTCTCTTCATAATACTTAACACATACTAGGTCCTTGATAGGCTGCTGGATGAACTGCAAAGGAGTAAACTGATGAAAAAGTAAAAGGAGAGATGATTGAATACAAACTGAAACTACTAAAACTATTCCTCCAGGACAAAATGAAAGGGCCAGGAATTAATTAACTTTGTGATTCTTATAACAACTCTTTGATACATTTGATTACTGCTATCATCCTACTGAGGAAGATGCTGACGCTCACATAATAAAACTTACTTAAGGTTATATAGCTAAAGTAATGAGCGGAATTCAACTCCAGACATTTTGAGGCTACATACAGTCTATACTTCCAACCATGAAATATATTGCCTCCCAGTATGACACTTGACACAAAATAGTCACTTTATAAATGGAAATTTGGATGGCTAGACAGATGGATGGACAGATGGATGGGTGGGTGGATGGATGGATGGATGGATGGACGGATGGATGGGTGGGTGGATGGATGAATGGACAGATAGATTAATGGATTTACTATGTAAATCTGTTTCCAGCAGGAAACAGAGCAGCAGATAAAATGTGGTGTCTATTTCCAGGTTAATGAGAACATCAAGTGATAGCTTCTCTCTTTACAAATCAATACAATTCCCCCAAGGCTGGGGTTTGTGGCTTCTTTTATTATGGAGGTGATGGGTAGGTACATTCTTTAAGAGGATCATGGAAAGATGGCAATGCAGATTTATGAGTTAAGGGGTAATGAGGCCTTAGCGTGATTGCATAATTTCATAACCACCAATTATGTTTGTGGCTGTATTTGCTTGAAATAATGACAAAGGTAATCAAACCTTATGCTCAGGAGTAGAATGTATTACCATTTTTCTACTTTCCTTTTCTTAGGCACCATATATATACCTCTGCATTTTTCCATGAAAATTTGCAATCAGAAAGCTTGGAAGGAACAGTGGGTAGATCTAGATGTTACGACACCTCATCAGGAATGAATAGCCACTGACTCAGTATCATAGAGGGTGAGGTCTGTTTTGCAGCAAGGAATGGCATAACATAGAAAACTGGAATCACGAGGCAAAAACTGATCTCGGGACAATAAAGATACAGAAGCCAACACAAGCATGTTAAAACTCAGGTTAACTCATGTTAGTCACGAGTTAAGAGTATGCTCAAGACTCTGCAGTGGCTCCCATTTCAACTCAAAAGTACAAGCTAGAGTCCTTCCAGTGGACAAAAAGACCCAATGTGCTCTGGTTCCCAGTAGTTAACTTCCCCCTCTTCTCTGCACTCCAGACGCACTGGCCTTATATTCCCCAGATATCTATATGACCAACCCCTTCATCTTTGGATCAGATGTCACCTGTCTTCCTACACAGCACTTCTATCCTCTTACCCTGCTCAGCTTGGTCTTCTATAATCTCATCATCTTATAACATACTATAAAAGGGAAAAAGGAATTGTAATGCTTATTGCATTGCCTCTTTCTTCCTTTACTAGAATGTAAACTCTATAAAAGGAAAGATATTTTTTCTCTGTTTTTGTTCATGACAGCATTCCAGGTTCCTAAAATGGTATCTGGCACATAGCAGGCATTCAATTAATATCTGTTGAATAAATGAACACAGTTTATATTTCCAATGAGAAAGAAAAGAAAATCATCTCATTAACTCTCCATTCTTAGAGAAGTGGTCTTTCAAATTCAAAAGAAAATATTTTACATCAAAACTCAAAATATGTAGGAAAAAAACTCAAACAAAACATTTTTTTCAAATCTAAAATTGTATTAATCAAAGTCTGAAGAAATTTTGCAGGCTAACCTTTATTTTTTTCCCCCAATTTCAACTATCATCTGAGGCGTTAGGCTTTCCTCTGGCTTATACTGTATAACGTTGAAGAAGCTCAGACAGTTGGTATTCTGGCATTCTGCCTACAATGTTAAAAATAATCAAAATAAAAATTAAATACATAAGCAATGCATGCAGACTCTATCCAGGTCATTAATGGAAATTGTATTAGTATCTTGTCCCTCCATTTTCTTCAATGTGGTCCTCATTTTTCAGGGCTCAAGGCCTCACAACTCCTATAATCAATGTGCTATTTTTGTTAAGACTGTGGTATCAGTAAATAGAAGTAAAACATGCTACTGAGGCGTAAGTGAGGAAGGTATTAGAATAGATGGATGCAGTGGATGTCCTAATGGCCAGTGATAGCTGATTTATTGTTTTGGCAAATTTCTTTGGGAAAAAAGTCTGCTCAGGCTGATGGGAGCCAACAGTCCTGGTGCTGATCAGGGATCCAGGAGACTGTCACCTTCACTAAGTGGTATGCAGTGATGTTGGAACTCAAAGCATTCCATGGTTCCTTTTCTTCTAGAAAGGGTCAAAATGACCTCCAAACAACAGATATCCTATCAAAGGCATATTCCTGGTCCCTAACACAAGAAATCAAGAGTTATTTCAGTTATTCCCCCCTCCTTCAACCAGAAGATTCAAGATGTCACTATGGAAACTCTAAGATTTGTAGTTTTTGTTGCAACTTAGTGGAAACATTGTCCTCTTACTTAAATCATTCAAGCTAATGAGTGCAAAGCCTCACACATAGCAGGCGATCAACCAATGCTACCTCAATTCCCCTTTTCCTGCTCTGATGCACAACAGAAACAATTGAGTCCTGCTATTAGGATCTCTGGGCCTTATTTTGAAAAACAAGAGATCATTTTTGATTTTGGCATTTGAGAAATCACTTAGTTATCTTCCTCTTAGGTAAAATTGGCTACCGTTACGTTCTTCACTTCTTAAGATCAAAGGCTCTTTCTAGGTGTCTAGAAACTGTCAATTTTGCTCATCCCAGTAGAAATGGAATAAAAATTGGCAAGAAAAACTATACCAACATCTCAAGTATGTACCAACATGCAACTTCACACACACACACACCGACATACACACACACACACACAGTTTGACAAAAGAAAAAAGGGCAGGCTAAAAAAAAAAAAAAAGAATATTTTTTCCCCAGGGTACACCAGGGACCTTAGAAAAGGTACTTGAGCTTTTGAAAAGGAGCCCACTAGGCAAACGCTTCCATATTCCATTAATCAATCCATCCTGCTTTTACTTCAGAGGGAGTTACTTGGGAGAACCTGGCCCCAAATAGGGAAGCCAGTTTGATTAAGTTAAAGAGTTGGTAAAATACACCTCACTCTGAGGCATCTCAGGCTATTAGGTGGTATTCCAAACTATTATTTCATTAAAGAGAAAATGATGGGATGACAGACAACAAAAAGTCTGTGTTAATTTTTAATAGCAATGCATTTACTGTATTTCCGTGGTGATGTATTCATGTACTTCATAATAAATACGTACAGTAAGTAGCCTGGAGATATCTCTATCTGAATCAGGGCAAGAATCACATATTTTATTGGGTAGGCTCTAGACAGAGGGATGTACCCTAAGTAATCAGGGGTTAGTTTGTGGGGCTGCAAATATTCCAGTGCTACAGTCAACTATTGTTTTCTCTTCCCCCACTTTAACCTTGACTTTAGGTTACAGCGAGACTATTCATGTGTGAAACCCCAATTCCGGTGACTCAGACATTTTTTGCCTACTTCCTTATCAAGTTTGAAAAAAGAAATCAAACGAAAAACTTCTGGTAGGCTTCTTTCAAGCCATGAGGTCTTACTCCCTTTACCCAAGTAACTAAACAGGCCAAATATGGGATTCTAAGGGATGAGCATTTCCTCTGATCCTACTTCCATTTGAATTAAAGAGAATGGCTAAAAACCAACTTCCAAATACCTATTTTGGACTAATGACTTGGTGACCTAAGTGTAATATAGTTCACATAGCAACAGTTTCAGGAAGGTTGGTTTTAACAAACATTGATGTGAATAATATCTCAAAAAGTACAGCTTAATGGAAAGCATCTCTGCTATGGATGGAGACTAGGTTTTTGCAATTGTGCTAATGGTTCTTCTGGCAGCAGTCTCTTTAAAATGGCCAAAATCAAGAGACAAAAACACTGAGATCCATCTCCCAGAAAAGCAAGAAAAAAAATGATTATCTTTCTGCTTCCTCTGTAGGCATCTCACATTTAAGAAAGGACAGTTTCCCAGGCTGAGAAATCATTGCAGCATTGCTTCTTCAACCCATGCTGGCATTGCTTTTAAATGCTGGGACAAAAATCTGGATCTTAAGCAGGTTTTGTATTATATTAGCTTGGTTTGGTTTGGGTGTTGATTTTTTGTTTGTGTTGCTTTTGTCCTGCTTTGGAATGTATTAAGTAGAGTGTGTCTGTAAATAGCTTTATACTGGGGTTGTGGGGTATCTGTATGAAAACACCCATTTATACATCATGTTAGAGAATTTGGACTTGATTCTCGGTATGATAACATTTATACTATACCAACACTAAAACTAATATATCTAAAAGTTATACCTAGTACTTTTAAAAATGCTTATCAAAGCTAGGAAGTAATATAAATGATTAGGTACTTTATATGATGCCCTTATTTAATTTTCACACACTCCTTTCAGGGCTGAGTTCTTTAGGATGTTAGAATGTCTTTTTATGAAATAATGGCAATGGATGGTAATTATTTTGAAAATATTTTCATTTAGTACAAGTTTTGGCAGTCCACTTTCCAATATAAAAAAATCAAAAAATCTAGGGATTATGCATTAAGATTTACCACTACACAGCCACCTGCCCCTCTCACACTCTACACCTTGGATAACTGGAAGGTAAAAGGAGTCTCTCTGTTCTTTTATTATTATTATACTTTGAGTTCTAGGGTACGTGTGCAGAATGTGCAGGTTTGTTACATAGGTATACACGCGCCATGGTGGTTGGCTGCATCCATCACCCATCATCTACATTAGGTATTTCTCCTAATGCTATCCCTCCCCTAGACCCCCACCCCCCGACAGGTCCTGGGTATGTGATGTTCTCTGTTCTTAAGTGTTTATCATGTGATAGTCCTATAATGTATGTCATATCTATTATTTTCTTTAATTATAAATATAAAACAACCCTGAAGGGTTACTATTATTTATTCCCAGTTTTGACTCATGAGGAAACAGAGGCTAAGAGAGATAAGTAACTTGCCCAGAGTCAGTGTTGCCCAAATGGTAAGCATCAGGGACAGAATCTGAATCTAAGCACCTGCATGGTCCCAAACATCATATTCCTTCTGCAATATCCCACTGGTTCTTCCACAGTCAGATTTGAGAGAGAAGTTAGTTATTTTATTTAAAAAGGTAAGAAAGGAGGGAACTTTATAGACACATTCTCAACTGAGAATTTCATAGACTCTACTTAGTGATTCATGGATGCCACTTTTTGACAGAAAAAAGCAAAAAGCTTTTGCTTTTTGAATAGCCCACATCTATGTGATGTGGAGATTATGTGTTTGGCTTGGAGGTGAGGAGCTGGAGCTCTCTATCAGCATAAAAATGAATTCTTAGCACAGTCTTTGTCCCCAAAGAGTCATAAAATACATGATATATACCAGATATTCAGAGCTTCATGCATGTATATTTACATATATGTAGTTGTGTGGGCATAAGACATATTACTTTGCTATTCTGACACTGATATAAGACTAAATCTTGAATTTCTGTCTCTGCAATGGATGTGAGAAGACATGCCAATCCAACAAGCTCCTGGGAGGCTTGCGTGTCTGCTCATCTTCCTTCCTCTCTGCCTTCCTCTCTGCCTCTCTTCCTTCCTCTCTGCCTCATCAACACCCAAACCAAACCAAGCTAATATAAAACAAAACCCGCTTCATTCAGAGAAGACAACAAAGAGTGCATCCCCTGCTCCAACTCCCTCTGGACATCATTGGCCTGTGACCTTGGCCACATGGTAGTGGCAGGAAGGACTTGACCAGAATCTCATCCATTTTCCCTCCCACTCTGGGTGGTCAATGAGCTGGAAAATGAAGGGCACAATGCAGGTTTACGAGAATCATAATTAGGTCACAGCTGATCCCAATTCGCATCATGTGGCAGCTGGGGCTGTGGACCAGCTCATGCCATCCTACCACTTTTGAGGGGAGCTCTGCTTGAAAATGTCCTTTCTTCTTTATAATTCTCCCCAGCTGACTGGCAACAGCAGGCCCAAGGGGACCCAGCAATGCAACTCTTTTCTGTGTAGGTCAAAACACCCTTGGAGAGCGGGACCTTCTTTGGGAAGACTTCAGAAGGAGGCACATGCAGAGGAAAGCGAGGGAAAGTATACGGTAGCCTGGGCAAGGGAGCACTCAAAGAAGACAGAATAGCAGTCGTCAAACACTTTTGGGTCAGTTATGGACAAAAAATAACAAGAGCCAGCAGGTAAAAGTTATAAGCCGGTGACCTAAGGCAAGTCACCTATTCTGTGCCTTGATTTTCTTGAATGTAAAACTGGAATAATAACAGTACCCACATTATAGGATTGCTAAGAATAATAAATGTAATAAATATTAATATATGTAAAGTTCCTAAAATGGGTCTGCTGCAGAGTATACCTTACATGAGAGTTAGCTTATTGCTATTATTATTAGGCAGACTCGGGTTCAATGCAAACTTTTTTGGCAAAAATTATAAATAGATGTTTTTAAACAGTGACCTTCTTTAAGGGTAGAAAGCTCCCCAACACTAGAGGCATTCAACTGAGGCAGGACATGGGGACATGGAAACCAGCATGCAGCAGGGATGCTGCAAAAAGGATTCGTAATTGGGTACAGCAAAACCCAGAAAGTAATACTACTATGTTTTCTGGCTCTTTAGCACATTCAGAATATTTTTCCTATATGATTTTGTCTTCAAAGCCAACCTATGAAGTACATAAGGTAAGTAGTATACCCACTGTGCAGAAGGTAAAACAGAGGCTCAGTTAAGCCTGGCGTCCTGTCCAAAGTCAAACAGCCTCATCTAGAAGTTTAGAAACATCCAGAGAGCTCTTGAGTAGCATCTTAGAAACTGCGTATTTCTCCATCTCACCACCATGCCTCATCTCAGACAGTGCTTCCTGATTTCCTCCAATTTCTCCATTTAGCCTCCTACCCTAACTGAATCCTTCCCTCTCAGCCTAATCCTGACATATGTTTGCTTGAGCTTCCAAAATCCCGTTGTTTAACAAATTTCCTCACCTAATCCCTCATTTGTCTGTCAACATAATCTGTTTACCCTGGGAAGGGGAGGAAAATAGATTTTATTCTGAGAAAAGATGAAGTTTCTGTTGCAGCTTAGCTTGAGCTTTGACTTCTAAGATTCAGGAAAGAGGCTTGGAAATCCTAAAACCAGAAAAGCAAAGGCCTTCAAGACAGCAGTTATGCCCACATAGAGGAATCAGCGAAAATACCCTCTGCATGTGTGTCCCTAGTTGTATACAACATACTTTCCCATCCCTCCCTCTAAATTGCACATCCACAGGGCACACTTACATTAGCCAGTCTGTCCCTGCCTCAGAACCGGGGGAAGTTAAGGCCAACATCAACCATTTTGGCAAGGAGGACAGTACTGGGTTCTGTTTCAATAATTTCTCACAGAGGCACCAGGGAGATGAACATCGTGACAGCAAATAAGAGCTTCAGGTCCATAAACCAGATCGTCTGAGAGAGCGAGTCTGTTATTTTCTCATTCATGATTTCCAATGGCACACACAAAGCTCGAGTCATCAGAGTCCCTGGAGAGACATTTTCAGCCTGTGCACACATTTGTGCTCGTTAATGTTGGATGGTTCTCAGCTACCCACACCAAACCTCAACACCCAAGCTCTCCCTCTCCAGGGCCACCATTTACTTTCTGCTCCTGTTTGCATCTCTCTGATGTAGTCACTCTTATTTTCTTACTTAGAAGCAGCTGGGGGTTTCCTAAGAGAAGGAAAAGCGTGAACTCTCTTTTTCAACCCATGGGAAATGCCTCGTACACTAATTCCTCTCTTCTTTGTCTCTCCTTTTCCTCATCTCTTTCCTCCACCCCCTTCTCCTATTTACTCCCCACTCCACCTCTCCCTCCCATTCCCTCTTCACTTCTTCTCCTCTCCTCCTTTATCTCCTCCTCCCCTTCTTCATCCTCCTCCTCCTCCTTCCTTTCTCCTTCTTCTCTTCTTTCTCCATCTCCTTCTTTCTTTCATTTTTCTTCCTTCTCGTATCTTTTCGTTACCTCCAACAAACATGAAAAATTTCCCTCAACACTTGATACTTTCTCATCCTACACCCAACCTTCCTTCCCCCTCCACAGTATTTTGGTAATAGTAATAATGCCCTCTGAAATATCAAAATAAAACAAAATTTACAGAGCCATGATTCTTTTTGCTTGCCTTTTTGGTTGTTATTGTAAAAGCAGCTCTCTAAATTAATTTCCAGGATGTTACGACTATACCTAAATGCAAACTTCTAAAGCAATCTCTAGAATTGCAGAGCAGGGCTTTGGATCAAGTGTTTTTGTTTTTTTGATTGAACAGTATTTCTCATCTTGTGTTACGAGTTGATTTATGTCCCTGCCTCCCACCCAAATTCATAGGTTGAAGCCCTAACGTTCAGGACCTCAGAATGTGACTGTATGTGGCAACAGAACTTTAAAGAGGTGATTGACTTATAATGAGGTCATTAGAGTGAGCCCTAATCCAGTGTGACTGGTATCCTTATAACAAGAGGAAATTTGGATATGGAGAAATACCAGGGATGCACATACAGGGGAAGAGTCATGTGAGGACGCAGGAAAAAGACGGCCATCTGCAAGCCAAAGAGAATGGCCTCTGGAGAAACCAAGCTGGCACCTTGGTCTTAGACTTACAGCCTCCAGAACGGTGAGAAAATGAATTCCCGTTGTTCAAGCCCTCTAGCCTGTGCTATTTTACTATGGCAACCCAAAGCAAACTGATATACTCTGTGAAAAACAGGACATTTATAAAGCAAATACAAGTATTTACAGTATTCTCTTTTGCATTTTGGAATATGAAAGGAAAAAATTATTCCATGTCTAGCAAGTCTTTATTCTTTAAGTTTCAGGACAAATTTTTTTTTTTGAAAGAAAGTAAAAGAGAAGAAACAGAGTGAAAGTGAAAGAAAGAAAAAAAAGAATGTAAGAGAGAAAGAAAGAGGAAGAGAAAGAGGGAGAGAGAA
>CAUYLG010056268.1:0-21028 GCA_963573385.1 Cacajao melanocephalus | reverse complement strand
GTGATGAAGTTTTTTCTGTTTCTTAGTTTTCCTTTGGTGGACGCCCCTTCCCCACAGAGCTTGGTCTTCCCGGGTTCAGCTGTGCTTACTGTGAAACTCTCGGTCCTCGGCGCTTCCAATTGCTGTTCTCCTTGTGGGGTTGGGACCAGCCAAGCCCGACTCAAAGGGCGCCCAGTCGCGTATACTCCGCACTGAGAAGCGCTGCGCCGCGCCGGGGCGCCGGCAAAACAGCTGTGCCGGCCAAAAGAGTCGCGCTGGTGACACGTGTGGCTCCTCCGCCGGGCATCTCCCAGTTTGTGGGCCACAGAAATTCGTCTGAAATTGCTGCGTCCACTCGCTCTCTGTGCTTTCACTGGGAGCTACAATCCTGAGCTGTTGTTAATCGGCCATCTTGGATCTCTCCGCCCGGTGATGAAGTTTTTTCTGTTTCTTAGTTTTCCTTTGGCGGATGCCCCTTCCCTGCATGGCTGGACCTTCCCGGTTCAGCTGTGCTTACTGTGAAACTCTCAGTCCTCAGCGCTTCCAATTGCTGTTCTCCTTGTGGGGATGGGACCAGCTGAGCCGGACTCAAAGGACACTCTGTCCCGTATACTCTGCGCTGAGAAGCACGGTGCCAGGGCGCCGGCAAAACAGCCGCGCCGGCCAAAAAAGTCACACTGGCGACCCGTGTGGCTCCTCCCCCGGGAATCTCCCAGTCGGTGGGCAACAAAAATTCGTCTGAAAGTGCGGCATCCACTCGCTGTCTGCGCTTTCACTGGGAGCTACAATACTGAGCTGTTGTTAATCGGCCATCTTGGATCTCTCTCTGGTTGTTCATTTTTATTTTTGATTTTTAGGGATATTCAGTAGATGTATATGTTTATGGGGTAAATGCGTATTTTGGCACAGGCATAAAATGTATAATAATCACTCCAGGGCAAATGAAGTATCTGTCGCCTCAAACATTTATCATTACAAGCAATGCAATTACACTCTTAGTTATTTTAAAATGTACAATTAAATTATTATTGACTATAGTCATTCTGTTGTGCTATCAAATACTAGGTCTTATTAATTCTAACTATGATTCTATACCCATTAGTCATCCTCTCTTCCCTCTATGACCCTTCCTAACCTCTGGTAACCGTCATTCTACTCTCTGTCTCTATAAGTTCAATTGTTTTAATTTTTAGCCCCCACAAATCAGTGAGACCGTGAGAAGTTTGTCTTTATGGGCCTGGCTTATTCTGCTTAACATACTGACCTGTATTTCCATCCATGTTGTTGCAGATGACAAGATCTCATTCTTTTTATGGCTGAATGATAATCCATTGTATATATGGATCACATTTTCTATGTCCATTCATCTGTTGACTGACACTTGGGTGGTGCAGATATCTCTTTGATATACTGATTTCCTTTTTTGGGCATATATACCTAGCAGTGAAATAGTTTCAGACGATTTCTTCTTGCTCATTAACATTCTTTTCTTTGAGTTTGAAACACTCCCGTTACCATTTCTTATAGGACAGGTCTGGTGTTGATGAAAACCTTCAGCTTTGTTTGTCTGGGAAAGCCTTTTTTTCTCCTTCATTTCTTAATAATATTTTTGGTGGTTATTTTATAATTGGTTAAAATTTTTTTTTTTTTTTTTTTTTTTTTTTTTTTTTCAAATATGTCATGCTGCTGTCTTCTGGCCTGTAAGGTTTCCATTGAAAAGTCTGCTGTCAGACACATTGGAGCTTCATTGCATATTATTTTTTTCTTTTATTTTGCTGCTTTTAGGATCCTTTCTTTATCCTTGACTTTTGGGAGTTTGATTGCTAAATGTCTTGAGGTAGTCTTCTTTGAGTTAAATCTGTATGGTGTTCTATAACTTTCTCATACTTAAATGTTAAGATATTTCTCTAGGTTTTGGATGTTCTCTGTTACTATCTCTTTGAATAATCCTTTTACCACTATCTCTCTTTCTCCCTCCTCTTTAAGGCCAATAACTATTACATTTGTCCCTTTGAGGCTATTTTATAGATCTCGTGGGTGCACGTCATTCTTTTTTTTGTCTCCTCTCACTGTGTATTTTCAAACAGCCTGTCTTCAAGCTCACTAATTTTTTCTTCTACTTGATCAAGTCTGCTGCTAAGAGACTGAGGCATTTCTTAGTATGTCACTTGCATTTTTCAACTTCAAAATTTCTGCTTAATTCTTTTTAATTATTTCAATCTCTTTGTTAAATTTGTCTGATAGGATTTTGAATTTCCACTTTCTGTTATGTTCAATTTCATTGAGTTTCCTCAAAATAGCTATTTTGAATTCTCTGTTTGAAAGCTCACGTATCTCTGTCTCTCCAGAATTGGTCCTGGTGCCTTATTTAGTTTGTTTAGCGAGGTCATGTTTCCCTGGATGATCTTGATGATTGTGCATGTTCATTGATTTCTGGGCATGGAAGAGTTAGATATTTATTGGAGTCTTTACAATCTGGGCTTATTGGTATCTGTCCTTCTTGGGAAGACTTTCCAGGTATTCAAAGGGACTTGGGTGTTGTGATATGACTTTTTGGTCACTGCTGCTATATCTGCATCAGGGGATACCCCAAGCCCAGCAATGCTGTGGTTTTGGCAGGCTCCTAGAAGTATGCTTGGTGGTCTTGGATAAGATCTGGAAGAATTCTGTTTTACAAGGAAGAGACTCTTGTTTTCTTCCTTTGCTTCCTCCCAAACACATGGGGTCTCTCTCTGTAACTTTGTGCTAAGCTGCCTGGAGCTAGAGGAGGGGTGACACCAGCACCTCTGTCACCACCACCACTGGCACTGTGCTGCATCAGATCTGAAGCTGTCATAGCACTAGGTCTCATCCAAGGGCTTCTGTAACTATTACCTGCCTACCACCTATGTTTACTCAAGGCCCTAGGGCTCTGAAGTCTGCAGATGGCAAAGCCAGCCAGGATTGCGTCCTTCGGTTTAGGGTGGTGAGTTTCCTTAGGTGCTGAGCAGGTGCAGAAATACTGTTGGGGAGGCAGGGCCTAGAGTTGGAAACCTTAGAAATCTACCTGGTACTTTATTTTATGCTGTGCCTGAGCTGCACTGAAACCGCCAAAGTCCTTCCTGATCTTTCTACTCCTTTTCCCAGGCCGAAGAATCTCTCTGCATGTCCACCACCACCACAGGGTCACAGAGGGTACTGCCAGGCTACCACTGGTGTTCACTTAAGGCCCAAGGACTCTTCAGTCAGCTTGTGGTGAATGCTGCCAGGCTTGGGACTTAGCCTTTAGGGAAGTGGGCTTCTCTCTGGCCCAGGGTAGGTTCAGAGATGCTGTCCAAGAGCCAAGACCTGAAATCAGGGACCCTAGAGCCTGCTTGGTGCTCTACCCCACTGTGACCAAGCTGGTACTTAAGCAGAAGACAAACTTCCGTTTACTCTTCCCTCTGCTTTTCTCAGAAGATGAGGTGTCTCCTTATAGCCGCTACAGCTGAGAATGTGCTGGGTCACACCTGAAGCCAGCGTGCCTCAGTCTCACCCAAGGCCCACGTTGTGTACTACCTGGTAGCACTGTTGATTATTCAGGGCTCTTTAGTCAGCAAGTGATGAATACTGCTGGGACTGGGTCCTTTTCTTCAAGGCAGCAGGTTCCCTTCTGGCCCAAGGTGTGTCATGCAGGAACTAGAGCTTGGAATGGGATCCTTAGGACTCTGCCTGGTGCCCTATCTTACTGTGACTGAGCTGGTATTCAAATTGCAGGACAAAGTCCTCTTTACTTTTCTCTATCCTTTTCTCAAGTGGAAGGAAGGGTTCTCTTTCAGAGCTATGAGCTGTACTGCTTGGGACTGGGGAAGAGATGGTGTAAGCACTTCCTTAGCTACTCTTGCTAGTGTCTCACTAGATTGCATGCCCCTCAATTCCACTGGCTCCAAGCACAGCATAGCATTAGCACTTGCCTAGGAATTGCAATCTTTGTGGCTTTGATAGCCTTTCAAGTTTATTTAGAGCCCCACAGCACTTTAGCCCATGAGGGTGAGGCTTGTGGAAACTCAAGTTCCAACTGCTGGGATGGGCAGTTCCCCTCTGGCTGAGGCTCGTTTAAATGCCCCCTCTGCTTTTCTCAGAAGATAAGGTGTCTCCTCATAGCCACTACAGATGAGAATGTGCTGGGTCACACCTGAAGCCAGCATGTCTCAGTCTCACCCAAGGCCCACATTGTGTGCTACCTGGGTACCGCTGTTGATTATTCAACATGGGCACCAGCTGAGCTCTGCCTATTGTTGGCAGCACTGAGCTCCCATAATTGTTGCGCTCCCCTTCTCCCAAGTACACAGACTCTCTGCACCACTCAGTCACTGCTGGGGCATGTGGGAAGGATGGTGTTAGGAATTCCAGATTTTTACAAAATATCCTCTTCAGTCCTTCCTTCAGCGATATGAAGTTAAAACCAGATGCTGTAATTGCTCACCTGATTTTTGGTTCTCATGAAGGTGCTTTTTGTGTAGACTGTTGTTAAATTTGGTGTTCCTGTGGGGAGAATGATCAATGGAGGCTTCTATTTGTCCATATTGCTCTGCCTCTGCCTCAAGATGAATTATTTTAAGGGCCAGGTTAGAAACTAAGGGTTTTATGGAGTAAAGTTATTCTCACAGGTGAGGGTAATTTGGATCTCCTTATTAACTTTTCCTTGCTGAATGACAGCATGAGGGCCATCTCACCATCTGTCTTATCAGTTGTGAGCATTTACACTTTTTTGGTCTTTATTTTTCTCCCAAATTCTTTCTTTTGGTCTCTGTTCTTCACTCCCTTTTCTACATAACTCAAAGGTCACATTTTCTATGAAACCTTCTATTAGTGACCTAGTTAATTCTGTGCTCAGTGCTCTCTGATTAGGCATGTCCCAGGGGTGTACCGTAAGAGTCTGGACTTGTTGACGTGTTTTTTTGTACTATTTCTTTCACTGGTGTGCATGTGAGTATTTTCTTTTTCTTTTTTTTTCTCGCTCCATCACCAGGTGCCAGGCAGGAGTGCAGTGGCGTGATCTCGGCTCACTGCAACCTCTGCCTCCCGGGTTCAAGCAATTCTCCTGCCTCAGCCTCCCAAGTAGCTGGGACCTCAGGCACGCACCACCACGCCCAGCTAACTTTTGTATTTTTAGTAGAGACAGGGTTTCATAATGTTGGCCAGGATGGTCTCGATCTCTTGACCTCATGATCTGCCCACCTCGGCCTTCCAAAGTGCTGGGATTACAGGCGTGAGCCACTGTGCCCGGCGAATGTGAGTATTTACAAAGGATTTCTCTCCAAACTAAAATCAGGAATGCTGGCTTCTATTTCTTTCATTTATGCTCCTGGAACAGAGCTCTAGTTGTGGCAGTGGGTCTGTAAAGGCTATCTGTTAACTCACTTGTTCTTGGAATGTGTGAGAAACCCCCACAGTACTGGGCATGGAGTGTTGACTGAGACACATGCTGAGGTACCGTTTCTGAATGGGAATGAGAGGATGTCAGCTGGTGCAACATTGGAATCACTGAGGCCCCATGCACTGCAATACCAACTTTGTGATGAATTCTAAATAGAAAGTGCTCATACGTATCATTACCACAGCCTTTAGAGAGGCTGTCTACTCAGACAAAATGCAACTTCTAAGGAGAAATATGACATGTAGTTTCAATAGACAAAGAACTGCAGTATTGTGCAACCATTCTTCAGATAAGTAAGCGGGACTTGTTTCCTAATGCTTGCAGATGTATGAGATGTGAGTTGGTAATTTTGAACGATTCAGAAGAAATTCTCAGAATGTCTCATGATTCTTTACAAAGGATCTAAATAAAGAAGTCAGTTCTTACATAGAGGGTGCGGAGTGGTCAATGTGTGACCCACAGAAGGCTCCCCAGGACCTGGAATGATATAGCTCAGACCAGAATTTTTCCTTTAGCCCTACTGGTTTTATTAAATATTTGGCAAATATTTACTGAGTGAATGCTATGTGCCAGTATCATTACTAGTTTCTTAGTAAGAATGAAATAGAGCTGGATATCGGAATTCATTCCTCTTTGTGGTCTATTAGATATCCATATGCATGGTAAATTGTATCTGTTTTCATTATAGAATGTTGGACCAACCATTTAACAGATTCTATTGCAGCCTTTTAAATATCAATTATCAGTGAAGATTCAAGTGACTTCATTCAGGTGCCTTGATTAGATGGTCTTTAGCTCATTTTTGTAGTCATGGTTTTGGTGTAGGTGCAGATAAGCAAGCTTCTTGCAGTAGTCTATTATAAGAAGACTTATGTCTGCCTGGGCCTGCTATACATTACACTGGCACGTAAACAGACCTCTATCTTAACATATACTTTCATGGTTTTCTATGTAGAAATTCCTGTTGACAATCTCTGCTGTTGAAGAGTTATGTCTTGTGTCTATGGAAGGCTGGAAAACAATTCTTCCAGCTCCAGTCATTCATCCTCGAACAATATCATCCAGTTTTTCACTTTTCAAAAAAGCACCTTTTTTCTCCAGCTGGTTTTAAGAAAGTAAGATCCACTTTTGCCATGAATTTAGCCCCTGGAGTGCATTAATCTGGTTATGAATGGTTCCAGAAGGCTGACTCTGAGCAAAGCAGTCTTCATTCCTTTCACTCCTGTCTCAGCTTTTATTATGCCTGGGTTGGAGGTAGACACTTCATGTCTTCCTGATGCCCCTAGGTTGTGACACCACATCCTCGGCTACCTTCTACAGAAAGATCACTCTTTCCTGGCACCAATGAAAATTGAGTAGCTACTTTGTGCCAGACACTATTTGATATTTACAGCAAGCCCATGAGGTAGGTATTCTTAAATCCAATTTACAAATGTGGAAACTGAAGCTAAGAGATCTCAAACAACTTCTTCAGCTTAGTCTGATTTGGAAGCATGTGCTTCTAGTAACCCCAAGAACTCTACATTTGATGCTTTTCTCTTTAAACACAACAAAAATGGCCTAGACCATGGTTCATTTATTTTCGACTATAATTCCTGCTTTCCAAGTCTATGGTGCCAAGGTGTTAGTGCTAAGGTTTCCTGCTAAGGTGTTAATGACTAATTTTTACCTTTCTCAGATGTGTTTGCATTTTAGGAGTTCACATTCACCTAATCAATACACATTTGCCAAGTTAATATTTAAATATTTATGGAGAGGTAGCATAATATAGCTGTTAGGTATAGGCTCTGTGGGGACAAGTTGTCTGAGTTTAAGTCCAGGCTCTGCTTCTTACTAGCTGTGTGTAACTTGGATAGGTTAACTTTTTTTAAAAAAAATTATTTATCTTATTGGGATAAGAACACTTTACATTAGATCTACCTTCTTAACAAAAATTTAAGTGTCTAATAGATGATTGTTGGTGATAGGCACGATGTTGTACATCTCTATAGTTCATTCATCTTGCTTTACTAAAACTTTGTGCTCTTTGGTTAGTAAATCCCCATTTCTCCTTCCTCGAGAATTGTTTGGTGTGTGTGCCTCATTTTATCAATGTCATTGTTATGAGATACAAGAAGTGCTCAGAAATGTTCGTTGGGAGGGAAGGAGAGACAAGGCAAGCATACACACTGTGCCAGCACAGGGAATGCCCAGAGTCATGTGAGCCCAACTCTGATCTTTAATGATATAACTTTGGCTACTTCAGAAATGATTTGCTTGGCAATAACAAAAATATGAAATAGCTGTCATGTACCAAGCACTCACATGCCAGGCTCAAAACTAAGAGCTTTATGTGGATTATCTCATGTAATCCTCAACAACTATATAAGGAGCCATTATCCCCATTTTACAAGGGAAGGCCAGAGAGGCAGATCTTGGATTTGACTTTCAGCAGTCTCACTGCAGAGCCTGTCTGGACTGAACCTCAGCTTCTTGCTGGGGTGTTTATATGCGATGCCAGCCCAGCATTCTCACACAGCTATCTGTTAGGGTTCATCAGTTCCTTCCCCACTAAGCTCTACCCTTACTTCCCATATTAGTTAACAGTGATGTATTGCTGACTAGAAACAGACTTTTTTTTTTAACTGGTAAGTTCTGTAATTCCAGAGTTTTTTCTGATGGGCAGTGGAACTGCTAGCTGAAGTTTGCAGAAGGAATACAGAGGGAAGAAGTACACGGAATTTGGCCAAATGTGAATATTTATATTTTTCCAGATAATTAACTATGGCAGCTTGTAAGTGAAATATTTACCTGTGCTCATGAACACTATCCAGTGTAATGTTATATTTTGATTAAACAACATGTGTTCTGGAATGATGTGTATGTATGAGAGATAAAGGGAATGGTGCCAAGATGCTCGTAATTCTGAATGTCTTAGATTTGGTGGGTGTCAGCCAGATTTGTATGTATTTTAGGACTTTCAAGGGAGAAAGTGAGGCTAGGATTCTGTTGATTGTTCTTTTTCTAATCCACCTACAACCAATATTGTCAGTGTTAATAATGTCAGTAAAACTACATGGAAAGAGTGCTGGATTAAATTTGGTAGTAGCAGGAAAGAAAATGAACAATTTTATGGATTAGGGTTTGGTTTAACTTCTCAGTGAAACTCATTTTCTAGGTCAGTGGGTCTTAAACTTCAGCTGGATCAGTATCACCTGGTAGCCTTGTTAAACATATTGCTGGGCTCCAGTTGGATCCTCTGGTGAGTCGGTCTCAAGTGGAGTCCAAGAATCTTTATTCCTAACAAGCTCCTGGTGCTGCTGGTGCCACGGGTCTGGGGGCTACACTCTGAGGACCACTGGTATAGCTTAAGATTTGGATGGTATGAAACAGCACATGAACATATTGGTTGACCAGAAGTTCCACTGTAATATTTGCGATGTGTTTATATTGGTATACTCTGGGAGATTCACACACACTTTTATTTATCAAAGGTACAAGTGGTTTGAAGAAACAATGTCTGGCAAACATGAAAATATGACAACCAGATTGTCTTTACCATGACACATTGTGTAGTGCCCTGTGACCAACAAATATTATTTCTGGAATAAGTAGAGTCAGATCTAATTTTAGATGGCTGTTAAAACAATATGTTAGATCCAGAACAGTTAGAGAGAGAATTCCCCCCAAGACTTTTGGACTCCTTCTCTTAGTTCAATCTTAGGGGACTGAATCAGAGTCATCCTCTAGGTCTCATGCATCCCATCACAACTTTAATTCCCTTTTCTGGCCCAGAGCACCATGAAGAGTATGTTAACTTAAATCAGCAGGGGAGTTGTCCAAGCTGTTGGGTTATGAAATAAGGACTTTGAACAGCCGTGGAGCCACATAAGGATACTGAAGAGGTTAAAAATATGCCACTCTGGCAAATTGATTATTTTGAGTTAAAGGCATTTGAAAAACAACAGGTAGAAGAAGATCATTCAGACCTTCCTTCTGTTTCTTAAAAGCAGGAGGTGAAACTCCCATGCGAAAGGTGTCCTCCTTATGGTAGAATGAAAGCAACATTTTCATCATCAAGGATGAGAAGTTGAGGCTGACGGAAATCTGAGCAAACCATTTTTGGCTCATCCTTATCCTTCTAGCCACTGCTGCACCCAACTCACTGTCTATTTCGGTATGTTTGCCTCTCCTGCAACTTTGTGTCTTCACACAAAGATTCTTGTGCAATATAAAGCTTGTATTAAGTAAATTTGCATGATTGTCCCCTGTTGGTCTGTCTTATGCCAATTTTATTTTCAGGCCCAGCTGAAAAATCCCGAGATGTTTAGAGGTGAAATGTTGCCGTCCCCTACCATATCATTGAGGTATATAATTAGTAAATTTGCTGAAGCCAGTGGTTCTCAACTGGGGGCCATTTTGCCCTTGCCTCAGGTGACATTAGCAGTGTCTAGAGACATTTTTGGTTGTTATAGCTAGAACTATCCAACTCCAAATGTTGGTTGTGCTGAGGTTGAGAAAACCTTGGCCTGGGGTGTTTGGAAGGAGAGCCAAGATGGCCCTAATGCAATGGGTGTCTTAGAAAGGATAAGTCACAGCAGCCTCTGATGTCTCAGTTCCCAACTAAAGTATCCAAGAGACCCATACCCTGACTTGGGAGTACCTGGTATTGTCAAACGAGGTGGAAAATATGGGCAGGTAGGAAGGTCTGTTTGGGGCCTTTCATGAGGCAAGGCTTCTGCTGTCATTCTTCAATGTGAAATCCAGCCTTAGCAAGCAATGTGACATCATTTCAAAGTCTGAGAAACAAACAGACCCTTTCCTGTTATCATCATGTGGAGCTGCAGAAGTCATTAAGCAGCATTTTGAAGGAAGAATAGTGATTTTTTTCCCCTTCAAACACCATGTTCAGTTAATTTATTCTGACTGGATGTGGAGCAACCTAGTGCTGGACAATGTGTGGAAATACATGCCTACTCCTCATTATCTCTAATGGGAGTTTCAAAGGCGCTCACAGATTTAGTGTCCTATTTGGTCTGACTTGTTTAACACCTGTCAGTATGCTGCTTTCCTGCTATGTCATTAATATTTAAATTGCGATTTAAAGGTCAAACTGTAATATTGCTGTAGAGCAATATTAAAATGCAGCATTTTCTTTCTCTAGATGGTGATGCAAAGGACTATGAGTGGAGATTTGCAAAAGACAGCAAAAAAGTAGTAGTCCTACTGAGGAGAGACAGAAGCCACATATATTCTCATTGCATTAATATAATTAATAAAAAGTCTACTTCTGTTTTTTTTTCTGGATATAAATCTATGTAATTTGGTTGAATTATGGCAAGGCCAAACTGCAGGGGTTGAGGTCTGCTGAGACTAGCCCTGAGGGAGCAGGAGAGGTGGGGAGCTCACATTCAGGGTTCTCCCTAGGTTCTTATTTCTCGCTCTCTCACTGCCTTTCTTCTATTCCCTTCTCTCTGCTACTTCCCTTCTTGGTCTTCTGTCTCTTTTACCTCTGTAGTCTCTTCAGGTCTCCTCACCTGGAAAATGCCTTGGCTCAATTTTTCATGAATGGGGAGATATGAGAGAGACCTCCAGCCCTGATATGGTTTACCTGTGTCTCCACCCAAATCTCATCTTGAATTGTAGTACCCATAATTCCCACGTGTTGTAGGAGGGACAGGGTAGGAGATAATTGAATCATGGGGGCAGTTTCTCCCATACTGCTCTTGTGGTGGTGAATAAGTCTCATGAGATCTGATGGTTTTATAAGGGGTTTCTCCTTTTGCTTGGCTCTCATTCTCTTTTGCCTGCCACCATGTGAGACGTGCCTTTGCTTCTCCTTTGCCTTATACCATGATTGTGATTCCCCAGCCATGTGGAATTGTGAGTCCATTAAACCTCTTTTCTTTATAAATTACCCAGTCTCGGGTATGTCTTTATTAGCAGCATGAAAAAGAACTAATACATACACCTTCCATCATGTGAGGAAACAGCGAGAAGGTACATTTTGTGAACCAAGAAATGGGCCCTTACCATACCCCAAAGCTGCCAGTATATTGATCTTGGGCTTGCAGGAATATATTCCTTGCAGTTCCAGTATCAGATTCTGGAACTGCAGACAATATATTTTTGTTGTTTATAAGCTACCTGGTCTACAGTAGTTTCTCAGATTACAGGCTACCTGGTCTACGGTTGTATATGTAAACGACAATATATTTTTGTGGTTTGTAAGCTACTTGGTCTGCAGTACCTTCTCACATTCTGCAGCTGATGGACTAAGACAAGTTCATTAACAAATTTAGAAATGACATTAATATATAAATGACAGTAAATGTTTACCAGTTTTTGGCCACTTAGCATCCATCCCCACCTCTTCCTTCTATCAGGTCTTGGTGTGATAAAAATCCAGGTGCCTGGCTCCCAGCGTGGGTGACAGAAGACTTGCATCCCTGCCCTCCCATTGAGTAGACTTAGAAGGTAGGTTACATTCACCTCAGTGGGCTCTCTGTGAACACAATCTTCCCATTTTTTTTTTTTTTTTTTTTTTTTTTAGCTCTGTAGCTTTCTTAGTTCTCTCTGTAGCCCGAGCTGGTTTTATAGTGTTTCATTGATTCCATGGGCTTCCTAGTGCTGCCCTTCCAAGAACCTCCTTCTGCCTAATAAAACAGAATTCAAATGAAGCGTTTCCTGTTATTGAAGAGTTTTGTCTGAAGACCAAAGCTGAGACACAATATTTGACAAACATTACACAAAACCACACTAGATTTGTGACCTTTAACCCTTCTGCTACTGCTTGCCTTTATGAGAGAGGCTCTGTTGGTTTCCTATTGTAGTCACAACAGTTTATAACACACTTGGTGGCTGGCAACAACACAAGTTTATTACCTTACAGTTCTAGAGGGCAGAAGTTAAAAATAGATATCATTTGGCCAAAATCAAGGGCTGCATTCCTTCTGGAGACCCTAAAAGAATCTTTGCTTTTTCCAACTTTTAGAGGCTGCCCGTGTTCCTTGGCTTGTGTCCTGATTCCATTTGTAAAGCTGGGAACTACATAGCTCCATCTTCTGATTTTGTCTTCACATCTGTTTCTCCAACATTGAATTTTCAGTTCTGTGTAAATGTGTTTAATGCTGGGACAGCTCACCCTTCCCCCTGAGAGGTAAGCACAGCCTGGTCTGACATTGGCAGTTAGGTGGCCTGTGGAAGGCAGGGGCTGTGAAACAGGAGAGCATGTTCTGCCTTCCACTTTTACTTTTAAGAACCCTTGTGCCTGGGCGCGTGGCTTACGCCTGTAATCCCAGCACTTTGGGAGGCTGAGGCAGGCAGATCACCTGAGGTCAGGAGTTTGTGATTAGCCTGGCCAACATGGTGAAACCCCGTCTCTACTAAAAATACAAAAATTAGCTGGATGCAGTGGTGGGTACCTGTAATCTCAGCCACTAGGGAGGTTGAGGCAGGAGAATTGCTTGAACCCTGGAGGCAAAGGTTGCAGTGGGCTGAGATGGTGCCACTGCACTCTAGTCTGGGTGACAGAGTAAAACCGTCTAAAAAAAAAAAAAAGAACACTTGTGATTATACTGGGTCTACCCAGATAAGGCAGGATCACCTCCCCATTGCAAGATGCTTAACCTCATCCCATTTGCAGAGTCCCTTTTTCCATTATAAGGAACATATTCACAGGCTCTAGGATTTAGGAGTTGGATATCTTTGGGGTCCATTATTCTGCCTGCCACAAACGGGGAATTTTTTTTCGAATTATTTTCCCCATATAATTTTTCTTTGCTTTTCTCCTTTTCCTGTACATGTTGCATTGTAAAATAAAACACAGATTCACAAAATCAAAACTTCTAGCCTAGTGAATTATTATAAGGCAAACATCCTTTAACCACTATCCAGGGAAATAAACAAAACTTTGCTAGCCATCCTAGAAACCTTCTTTATATCCCATCCCAAATGCAGGCCCTTCCCTTCTCCCAAACATAGTCTAACTTTATAGTACTCACATCTCTGCATTTTTTTATGGCTTTATCATCCAGTGTGCATCCAGACAATACAGTTTATTTAGTTTTACCCATGTCAAAAACTTGGCCTTTTAAATATCTTTTCATTTACAAGTCTCTTTTCATCCCTTTCTTTTTCTTTACCCGTAGAGTCAAGGCTCTGTTTGACCCATAGAACATCTCAAAGTCTAAATTTTGCTGATAGCAGATCCTAGGCACAGTTAGACATGTCCCTCTGTTTTCTGTGTTTCCTGCAAATTGGTAGATGGATCCAGAGGCTCAATCAGATTCAGCTTGAATTCCCTTGACAAGACAGTAGCTGGTGATCTGTTCTTTCACCAAGAGCCACATAATGTCTGGTTTTTGTTCTTTTTGGATGCCAGTACTGATGTTTCTCAATGCTCAGATTTGTTAATTTATTAGGGGTTGCAGGACAGTGATGTTCCAATGACATCATTTTTTAGTTATACTAGCACAAAGCAGGAAAGGATTTGTGGATCATGAGCATTTATGGATATGGCCCTTCCTAGCAGCCCTGCCACTGCCTGACAGGTCATGTGAGGAGAGCTTCAGGAAGCCCCTCTGGATGTGTCCAGAGTGCAGAAACTCATAAGCCTTTTCCCTGATGTTGCTAGAATGTGGACATGGAAGAGTCCTCAACAGAACCTGAGGCATCTCTTAGAATTTGGGGCGAAAATGATAAGTGCTTGGAGCTGCCATTGGCAGCAGGGAAGGCGAGAGGACTCCAGTGGGGCAGCAAGCCATCTGGACCCTGTGGAGAATAGTTGGGCTAGAGCCATCCTGGGAGACCCCTACCTACAAAGGCTGCTTGCTTAAACCAAGAGATGCCAACGAAACCAAGCATTGTGGGCAGTCTGGTTGAAATAGGAGCTGAGGGGCAGCCCCACGAGGTCAGGTAAGCAGGACTTGCCTGTGCCTTTATGGAAGTACCTGTGGTGGTCATCAGGGAACTTCAGAAGCCCTTTCCCAGAAGACATCTGCATTTGTGTTATCAGTCACAATAGACTTCTTTTGAGAATTCTATGAGATGACACATGTGGGATAGCTTTTTAGTCTGCAAAGGGGTATACAAATGGGAAATATTTGTAAAAGTTTAATTTTTCAATAGGCAATACATTTATATGCTTTAAAATATTAAAAAAGGTAGAAAAAGTTCCCTTTACTCCTGTCTTTCAAGCACCCATTTCTCATCTCAATCTCCTGTAGGTATTCACAGTTGTTATTTGTTATTTTCTTTATGAATATACAAGCAAATACCACCATATATTCTTACTTTTCTCCTTCTTTTTACTGAAAGGTAGCATACTATATTCTTGTTCTTCTACAACTTGCCTTTTTTCTCTTCTAGCTAAAAATATATCCTGAATATGCTTGCATATCTCTATATAGCTTATTTTTTTTTAACAGCTGGCTTAGTACATCCTCTGTTGATATACACCTAGGTTGTTCCCAGCATTTTCCTATTCAAATAAAACGTGTGTTCTTTGTGCTGCAAAGAAACCTGTGTGTGTGTGTGTGTGTGTGTGTGTGTGTGTGTGTGTGCATGTGCGCGCATGCATGCCAGAGGCCATTCTTCATTTTAAATTTTAAGGAAGGGCAGAAGGCTTGGTTTAGAGTTGAATTTGTCTCCTTGGGGCACAGTGAGCCTGCCCCTAGGGAGAAGAGACCAGTATCACTTCCTTCTCATATTTTAGAGCACTTTTCTCATCCAATGAATGGAATGATAATACCCACCCACAAAGCTGCTGTGAGGCTGAAATGAGACTGGAACCAAGTTCCCGGTATGTAGTTTCTCTATAAATATTAGACCCATGGCTATTCTGCCAGCATGGATTTTTGATGGCCCCTCACTCAATTCTATTCACTATTACAGAGAGAAATATGACAGATGCCAGAGGAGCAGTAGCTGAAGAAAACCATGTGTATGGCCATTGTTCACAGTTTTGTGGTCTCAGAGGTCCAATGACTCCACTTTTCAGTTCTGTGTAAATGTGTTTGTTGCTGGGACAGCTCACCCTTCCCCTTGCGAGGTGAGCACAGCCTGGTCAGACATTGCCAGTTAGGTGGCCTGTGGGAAGGCAGGGTCTGTGAAACAGCAGAGCGTGTTCTGAGCAATGTTAAGCAGTTCCTGTGAAGAAGGAGTGATGCTTGTACAGTGATGCTTGTACAGAAATACAAGAGGTAGAGGCTGAGAAGTAAGGTTGGAGAGCCAGAGAACAGACCATGATAGGTCTTGACTGCACAGCTCAAGATTTTAAAGGATTCCAAAAGCTATGAGTGTGACTTGAAATGTGTGCACATTTGCACGGAAAGCGTACTCTGCAACAGTGTGAAGATACATGGAAGGGGAAGAAAATTAGCAAAGGACAAGGTTAGGAGTCTCCTTTGAAGCAGGGACAGTGGGAATGGAAACTATGGTATGAGTGCACTGTGTGAAAACTGATGATGGGGAGGAAGAAGGCAGAGTGCAGAAATCAGGATGATTTCCTGATTTCTGGTTTCTTGGCCATATGGATGGCGATGCATGCCTTGGTTGATTGCACAGGACAAGAAGCTGGTGCTGCATGAAAGCTGAGAAGTTCAGTTTGGTGGTGAGCTTGAGTTGCCTGAGGGACACCCAAATGGAGATGTCCAGGAGGCATTTGACATGTGGATCTGGCTTGGAGGAGAGATCAGGGCTGGCAATAGCGTAGAACAGTCTCCTCTCTTGCCATTGTTTTTATTTTTCTAAGAATGTTCTTTTCTTTCTGCATTATCTCCCACCTTTTGAAATTTCTTTTCCCCCTGGAGTGGAGACCATGCCACCTGAGCCCCAGTACTCCCAGGATGGAATTGAGAAATATCACTACCTGCTTGTTGAAACAGAGACTTGTCCCTAACATCTGAAAGTAAGAAGCTAGTGTTTCTGGCCTCTGATGCATGTCAAGTCCATGGCTACAATCACGTGTAATGAAAAGATAGATTAAATGCTTCCTCCTTTGATTATAGGAATGATTATCAGTTATGCAGCTATTTGTTTTATCAGCATATCAGTAGGTCTTCTGACTGGAATTCTTAAACTGTCATTTGAAAGCATCACTGGCAGATTTTCACCTCCCTCCCTCTCACGCCCACCCACTGTTTCATCATTTAATGAACTTAATTAATTATTATCCTTTTTCTTCCATATGGAGGTCTACAAACCTGTAGGCACATGGTCTGGTAAGAAACCCACTCACAGAGAATAAAGTGAAAGCCCTTTGCATGTATCTTCTCAAACATTGTAGAACAAGCATTGCGGCATAAATTCCCCAAAATTCATCAGTTCTGGCATATCATCAAAGAAGAGAAAGACTTTTAATGGGGTGAGTGAATCTTTGTCAATTCAATAGCGTTTTTGAAAAAACCCTCACATTTTCTGCTGCCATAGAAACCATCTCTTTCAAGTGGATTATAAATAAAAACAGGGCCCTCTGGCTTCCTGTTTAGATTACATGTGCATTCTCTTTTCAATATGAAAAAGTATGCCTTATTTCTCTTTGAGGTGTCTGGCCTGTTGATCTTACTCTGATTGTGTCGAATCGTAGTCACTGGAAAAACTTAAGTTAGTCTTTCTGGGTTAAGAGATAAGAAGTGCATGTAACTTAAAGGTGCCAATATTCATTTTAATGTAGGATTCATGTTCCTAAAAGCAGATGAATCACAGAAAAGAATAATAAAAAAAACCTGCCCCTCTCTCCCTAAGCACGGCTAAAGCAGTGTCATAGATCTGTGTGGAATTTCTCATAGAACTCCTGTGACATGAAGGCTGTTGCTGTTTTGCGACATTTCGTCTGTTGATCACAATTTGTTTTGTGAGGAGAATCAAGTATTTCATTAGTGCAGCTGAGGGTTGCCTTCAGGTAGATGTTTGCCCTTTGCATATCCGTCTGGGCTTTGACTGGCAGTTCCTGAATGAAGGAGGGGAGCAGGGTGATGGGGATTGTGCCTGTCAAGCATGGACAACGACAGCAAGGCATTCTGGGAGTGACGGGACTTGAAAGCTTCCTTTACTAACCTTGAGGTAAAGCGTAACTGAATTTTTGCAAATTTAAAATGCAGCTCAGGAAAACAGTGCCTTCAACAAGCTGCCTGTTTACCCTTGGATTTAGCTAAATGTTCCGCTTTTGCATGCCTGTGGTAGACTGCATCTAGTCGCTCAAAGAATATTGAAATTATTGTTTTGCATTTTTGCTGTACCCACCAATTGTCCAGTCTTTATGAGCAGGGATCGTACCTTATTTATTCTTGCACAACAGTACCCAGTCTAGCATTCTACACATAGCAGATCCTCAAACTGAGCTTCAATGAGTTAAAAAGTCGTACCCCATAGCATAGTGAGCTTCCCAAGGGCTGGCACTACATATCATTTTCTTTGGAATAATGATAAAGATAATAGGTAATATTTATTGGATGCTTACATGTATTATTAATTCTGGTTATCTGGTCAATTCTATAAGGTCCATTCTATTTTTTGTTCCCATTTTTCAGAGAATGAAATTGAATGAGAAAGGTAATTTACTTGCGTTTGTGGTGTTAGTAAGTGGTAGATCTGGGAACTGAATCCAGACCCTCTAATTACAGAGCATATAGTTAGTGCCATCATGTTACACTGCCTTTCAGCCTTTCAGGCCCAAGTTTAATTTTTATTTAAGGAAAATATTATTGGACATTTGTTGAATAACAATAAGTCTTATAGAAAGCCTGCTAGTTCAAAGTCATTAGATGTGTTTGGTTTGCTTTTTGGAAGTATCCAATACTTAATTTCTCAGGAACCTACTGGATGATATTTAAGAGACTGTTGTGGTAATCATGAGAAGAGTTTATAAATAAAAAACTTTGGTTCTCATCTTTCCAATAACATAGAAAACTTTACTTCCCTATTGCTTTCTGTTAGTCATGGCCATATGACTTGCCTTAGGCAATGAAATATGCATAGAAGTGATATGTGTTCACTCCCAGGCAGAAGTTTCAAGGCCCAGTATTCCCTTCACCACATTCTCTTCCCCCGGTGGTGATAAATGTGGACAGAAAGGCCAAGATGGTTCCTTTCTCAGCCTGGGTTCCTGAGTGACCTCAATAACAGAGCTCCTTAACCATCCATGCTGGTCATGTGTAGTGTGATGGAGGAATAAACCTTTTTTTGTTATTGTTGTAAATCATTAACACTGGAAGGTGCTTGTCAATGTAGCATAATCTCATCTATACTGACTGGTACAAATATCAAATCCTTGCCTTTCTCCGAATTCAGCCATCTGGATATCACGCACAGTGATGAGAGGCCAAGGTATACAAGGTGTTCAAAAGATTCCTGGTGACGCAGCAAATTTTAAATTATTTCATCTACTATATTCTTTTAGACCTCAACCACAATGAGTCTTGTCCTTATGTGGAAACTTTTGAAGCCACTTACCAGACATAACTCCTTTTGAGAGTATTATTGATGTTGCTTTTCTGGATTTGCCTATGTCTTAGCTCAGGGTCCTCAGAAACAGACCCAGAGATGGAGATTTATGTGTAAGTGCGCAACTGAGGAAAGGCTACCAGGAAAACCAGGGAGGGAGTGAGGTAGTAAGCTAGGGAAGGAAGGAAGTCAAGCTGTGCTGTGGTCTCAGGCTAGGTCTTCAGTGTAATCCCACATCATGGAAGGTAAAGCACATTTCAGTGTTTTCTCACCTCGAGGAAAAGAAATTAGGCCCCCCTTCTCCCTCACTTGACAGTTGTTGGCTAATGGTTGCATCATGGGGTGGAGGATGTGGGATATAAACTCCCAGGGATTGATTCTTTAGCAGATCAAGAGCATCTTACAAAGAAACTATTTAGGTGCTGGCTTTTGAAAGCACACTGAAGTGAAGGGGAAGGGATGCACAGAAATCATTAATTTTGCACTATTTATAGTTTTGGCTTATTTTTAAGTATCTGTGTTTAGATATCTATAAAGAAGAAACCAAAGGCTGGGCTCTGCATTTGCATGTGACAGTGAAAGGGAGACACAGAGCTGCACAATGACTTTCTTGTTATCAGGGAGGCAGTCCTGATGAAATATGATGCTAATACTTACGACTTCTGAGTTCTGTGTCAGTGAATTGTCCACCAGCTTCTGGACACTCTTGGCATGACAGCTGAATGTTTTACACCGTAAGTGGGCTCTACTTAATAAAAGATGGCATGCAGAAATCTAACTAGACCACAAAGACAAATTAGGGCATGACTGTTCACATTAACAAAGCATTTATTGAAGCTAAAAGGGCAAAAACCAGCAGTCCTTGAAACAGTTTCCAGGATATCAAAAAGAAGAATCTCATTGTGTAGGTTTTTTTTTTTTTTTTTTTTTTTTAAAGAAAAGGTTTACTTAAAGAAGGTGGAGGGTTTCTTTCTTTTTGAGCTTTTAATAATGATTTATGTGGGGGTCATACAGTTATCGTAGATGGGATGTGGAAAAAATGACCTGTCAAGACCGCTCAGCTTTGAGTTTCTACCTAAGTGTGATCAGAACTGTTTATGTACAACACCAAGCAATCCGTGAGCATATGGAAGGAACGCAGACAAGTGCACCAATCACATCGTTATGTTTGTGTGGCTTCTGTTTTATACATCTGTCACCAGGAAAGAATGAAGCCTGTGATTATCTTAGGCTGGCAAATGAATGTGTACTAGTTGGGGAAAAGGCAGACATTGTATTTACCAGAAACTCATAAGCCACCAGAAGCTGTAAGTAAATGTGTGAGAATCAGTTTCTTAGTGCTTGGGAATGTTAACAACATTTCAGTTGTAACTGCAAATAATGTGAGATTTAAAAACATACACCAAATATGTGTCTGTCTGGAAATGTTTTAAACTTTGGTGTTTATCAGTAGCTCTAAATCTCTTTACTGCACAAAAGGCTCTGACACTTTATTTCCAAAATATTGTTTTATCCTTCTGGCAGACGACTCTTCCTGCTCCCTTGCTTTCTACAACAAACAGTCATACAAACAAACAGAAGTCACCTTCAATCTGTAGAGTTCATTGTGCTGTTCTTGGCTCCAACTCAAAAGTTGTCTGAACTTAGCAGAATCATTTTTTTTAAATTGCATTTTAGGTTTTGGGGTACATGTGAAGAACATGCAAGATTGTTGCATAGGGACACACATGGCAGTGTGATTTGCTGCCTTCCTCCCCATCACCTATATCTGGCATTTCTGCCCATGTTATCCCTCCCCAACTCCCCACCCCCCACTGTCCTTCCCCTGTTTCCCCCCGACAGACCCCAGTGTGTGATGCTCCCCTCCCTGTGTCCATGTGTTTCATGGTTCAACACCCACCTATGAGTGAGAACATGTAGTGTTTGATTTTCTGTTCTTGTGTCAGTTTGCTGAGAATGATGGTTTCCAGGTTCATCCATGTCCCTACAAAGGACATGAACTCATTGCTTTTTATGGCTGCATAGTATTCCATGGTGTGTATGTGCCACGTTTCCCCTGTCCAGTCTATCATCAGTGGGCATTTGGTTGGTTCCAGGTCTTTGCTATTGTAAACAGTGCTGCAATGAACATTTGTGTGCATGTGTCCTTATAGTAGAACGATTTATAATCCTTTGGATATATACCCAGTAATGGGATTGCTGGGTCAAATGGAATTTCTATTTCTAGGT
>CAUYLG010056267.1:0-11813 GCA_963573385.1 Cacajao melanocephalus | reverse complement strand
TTCTTGTTGCATTGATCCTTTTACCATTATATAATGCCCTTCTTTGTCTCTTTTGATCTTTGTTGGTTTAAAGTCTATTTTATCAAAGACTAGGATTTTAACTCCTGCTTTTTTTCGCTCTCCATTTGCTTGGTAAATCTTCATCCATCCCTTTATTTTGAGCCTGCATGTGTCCTTGCACATGAGATGTGTTTCCTGGATACAGCACATGGATGAGTTTTGACTTTTTATCCAATTTGCCAGTCTGTGTCTTTTGATTCAGGCATTTATTCCATTTACCTTTAAGGTTAATATTGTTATGTGTGAATTTGATCCGGCCATTCTGATGCTAGCTGGTTGTTTTGCCCATTAGTTGACACAATTTCTTCATTGTGTTGATGCTCTTTACCATTTGGTATGTTTTTGGAGTGGCTGGTATTGGTTGTTCCTTTCTATGTTTAGTGCTTCTTTCAAGAGCTCTTGTAAGGCAGGCGTGGTGGTGATGTAATCTCTCAGCAATTGCTTGTTCGTAAAGGATTTTATTTCTCCTTCACTTATGAAGCTTAGTTTGGCTGGATATGAAATTCTGGGTTGAAAGTTCTTTTCTTTAAGGATGTTGAATATTGGCCCCCACTGTCTTCTGGCTTGTAGGCTTTCTGCCGAGAGATCCACTGTGAGTCTGACGGCCTTCCCTTTTTGGGTAACCTGACCTTTCTCTCTGGCTGCTCCTAGCATTTTTTCCTTTGTTTCAACCCTGGTGAATCTGACGATTATGTGCCTTGGGGTTGCTTTTCTTGAGGAGTATCTTTGTGGTATTCTTTGTATTTTCTGGACTTGAATATTGGTCTGCCTTGCTAGGCTGAGGAAGTTCTCCTGAAGAGTATTTTCCAGCTTGGATTCATTCTCTCCATCATAATCCCATATTTCTTGGAGGCTTTGTTCATTTCTTTTCACTCTTTTTTCTCTAATCTTGCCTTCTCATTTTATTTCATTGAGTTGATCTTCAATCTCTGATATCCTTTCTTCTGCTTGATCAATTCAGCTGTTGAAAATTGTATATGCTTCGTGCTGTTCTTGGGTTGTGTTTTTCAGCTCCATCAAGTCATTTATATTCTACTCTAAGCCATTTATTCTCGTTAGCATTTTGTCAAACCTTTCTTCAGGGTTCTTAGTTTCTTTGTATTGTGTTAGAATATGTTCTTTTAGCTCAGAGAAGTTTGGTATTACCCACCTTCTGAAGCCTGTTTCTGTCAATTCATCAGATTCATTCTCCATCCAGCTTTGTTCCCTTGCTGGTGAGTAGCTTTGATCCCTTGAAGGAGGAGAGGCATTCCAATTTGTGTGATTTCATCCTTTTGCACTGGTTTCTTCCTATCTTTGTGGATTTATCTACATGTGGTCTTTTTATTTGATGACTTTCAGATGGAGTCTCTGAGTGGACATCCTTTTTGTTGATGTTGAAGTTATTTCTTTCTGTTATTTAGTTTTCCTTCTAGCAGGCCTCTCTGTTTTAGGACTACTGGAGGTCCACTCCAGGCCCTGCTTGCCTGGGGATCACCTGCGGCAGCTGTGGAACAGTAAGAGTTGCTGCTGGTTTCTTCTTCTGTTATCTTTGTTCCAGAAGGATACCCGCCAGATGTCAGCCTGAGCTCTCCTTTATGAGGTGTCTTTGGATCTGCAGGTGTTGGGGAGCTGCTTGAGGAGACAGTCTGTCCCGTATAGGAGCTCAAGTGCTGAGCTGTGAGCTCTGTTTTTCCATTCAGAGCTGCTGGGCAGGTACGTTTAAGTCTGCTACTGTGGAACCATAACCGCCTTTTTTCCCTGATGTTCTGTCCTGGGAAGGTAGGGCTTCATTTATAAGTTCCTGACATGCTGCTGCTTTTTTTCAGAGATGCCCTGCCCAGCAAGGAGGTTGTCTAGTCACAGTCTGCCAGCAGAGGCGTTGCTGAGCTGCTGTGGGCTCTGCCCAGCTGCTGTGTGAACCTCCTTGCTGTTTTGTTTATAGAGGTACAGTTAGAACTGCCTCAGTAATGGCAGTCTGCCCTAGTAATGGTGGTCTGCTTCAGTAATGGCGGACTGCCTTGGTAATGGAGGATTGCCTCGGTAGTGGCAGACTGCCTTGGTAATGGCCGACTGCCTTGATAATGAGGGACTTTATCAGTAATGGCAGTTGCCCTTCCCTCCACAGAGCTGGACCTTCCTGGGTCCAGCTGTGCTTGCTGCAAAACTCTCAATCCCGAGCATTTCAGATTGCTGTTCTTTGTGAGGGTGGGACCCGCTAAGCTAGGTCATCTGGCTCCCTGTTTCAGCCCCCTTTTTTTCAGTTGAATGGGTGGCTCTGTCTCCCAGGCATTCCAGGCACCAGTTGAAATGGCCTCCCAGATTTGTGTGAGTTTTTGTGCAGAGACCTGCTGCACCGGCTGAAACAGCTGTGCTGGAAACTCGTGGCACTTTTCAGCCCAGGAATCTCCTGGTCTGTGGGCAGTAATGACTTGTTTGGAAATGCAATGATCACTCACCCTCTGCATTGTTCTCACTGGGAACTGCACTCCAGAGCTGTTCCTATTTGGCCATCTTGGATCACCTCCCAAATGGCCATTTTAAATTCCAATTCTTAGTCTGATTTAATAACCTATAGAGGTTTTTCTAGAGGCAAGATCTTGTCAGAAACAATTAATAGATTGCCTTTTGTGGTTTCTTTGTTCTGTTTAGGGTATTCTTTTCTATGATTTCAAAGGTTTTTTTTTTGGTTTTTTTTTTTTGGTAGATGACACAGAAACTTCTCAGTTGATTCCACTGTGTCATCTAACTGATTGTACCAGAGGCACAACTATGTCATCTAAAATACTATAATTTGCCCCAGAAATTTGCTCTCATTTAGTCCACTGAAATCATTCTACCACCCTGAATTGTGGCAGGAAATATGTTTAAAATAGTGTCTCAGTATAATGCAAAACCAGAGTTAAGAGTCATATGGAAAAGTGATTGGGTGAGGTGGAGAGGCAAGAATAGTAGCATGAAGCTCAGTCACGTATACTTTGACATAGGAAGGGACAAAACCAAGAAGAAGGTGGCAGGGTTGGAGAAAAGAGGATGGATTTCCAAGAGATATGCTTTGTCTTTGTCCTGCCCGCATAGTTGCAGCACTTGAGGGTTGGAGAGGGGTCACAGAGGGTCACAGAGCTATGTCTCCAGCATCAAAATTAGAGAGGGACCTACGACATAATTCAGAAGTTTGGGATGCCAACTTTTTTGAAGTTCTCCCATGAGATCTGCCATCAAGACCCTGATTGTTGTCATATTGAGTTTGTTTTCATAGCAAAATATAATGTTATCAAGTTCTATCATGTCTTGTAAAGCTTTTTTAAAAAACTTCAGAGTGATTTTGAGCTATAGTATGGCAAAACGTATATCCTGCTACCTTTCTGGGACCATACAATATACTAAGATAGAAAATATAAGGTGGCATGTTGTATATAATACAAATGATAATGGAGAAACTGAATAATTGGAAGTACTCTAAAACTACACCCAGACACGGGGGTTGGGGGTGGCAGTATAAAATGTTCATCAACCAAAGTCAAAGTATAAAAGGAGAAGCAGGATTTTGTAGCAGGAGCGTAAGATCTCAGGGACTCATCGGAGGGGTGAGGGTGGTTATGGGAGAATAATTATAAGTATTGAAGGTAGCAATTGTAAAATTTGGCCTACCCAGAAGGACTGGATAGGGATACTTGTAAAGATGAAAGAGCTCACCTTTTTCCAACCAAGATTGACTATACGTAGGTGCTTTTATTCTGAAAAAAATAATTGATTTGGATCTCCTCTGGGCTGTATGTGGGCATGGTTGAGAGGATGTACTGTCCCACCTTTCTGATAAAGGAACTAGGTAAATAATTGCTTTGTTGCCAATTGTAAGGAATGACATGAACCAGAGTTAAGTAGAGTGTCTAGGTCACGAGTGGCCTGCTTGAGCCATTGTGTCCTTTAGAAAATGGCAGTTTATCTCGCAAATTCTTGATAGAGGAATTTTAGATGGATCAGGCATTGTCTGATTCTGTTATTTTTTTCACCCATGTAATTTGCTATCCTACTACCTTTTCAAATATATTGAAATATATTGAATTGTCCTTAGTATATGTAATTTATTTCCATAGAGTCTCTAGCTTGTTGTAGTAATAAGGTGATAATAACAGCAATGGCAATAATGATAATAATGTTGTCAACCCTTTTGCCAAAGAATTATTTGAATCTGAAAAAATGCTATAATAAGTATACCTGAAAGTATATCTCTATAAAGTGATTTTATCGCATTTAAGCCAGTAATTACATTGCTGTTTTAAGATTTTCTTTTTTGTGGTTCCTCATGGAACAGAAAAGTTCTAATTGATTGCCAGCAAATACAATGACTAAAATTAATATTTATTACCTAATTGGAAAATAACATTTTATAATAGTTTGATAACATTTTAAACAGATTTTGAAAGCTACACATACTTTTAATGCTGGCACCTCTAGATTCATAAAATTAAGTGACAGATGAATTTAAATGTGTTTGAAGACCTATGTACTGTCAGATCACAACAAAACTTCATGACTGCCATACACCAAAAAATAGACTTAGAGACTAAACCATCTGTTTTACTGTACTGTGCAGTGTACTTTTTTCTGTTTTCTAATTGCATATCTTTTTTTCTCTTGGAAGACATTTGATAAGGGTACTTCAAGAAAGAAACTTGAAGTTAAACTCCTTCTATTGGAAAATATTCTGCATACTCTTAATGGTTTATATATTTATCATTAAAACATTTAATTATATTTTTACATTACAGTTTTTGTTTTATCTACACTTGTGTTTCCAAGGGTATGTCTAGGTAAGATTCAACTGAATATACCACACTTTTTCAGATTGGATATTTAACTCAAATGAGAAATGATTGTGTTAGGGATGGAATAAAGTCAATGATGATATTTCTACATATGTTAGAAGAGCAAAGGTGAAATAGCTAAAACCCATTAAAGATTTAATAAAAGGAGCCAAAGTGTTACCACTAGCATTTGTTAATCTATGTGCTAAAAATGACTGTCTTCGAAGCCAGCAGAAAACAATTATTTAAACAAGTGGAAAATAGACATTGAGGAAAATGGTGCTTTCAAAAATCCTTACTGTGTTTTTCTATGCACTGACATGATAGGTAGTAGAAAAGATTGTTGCAGTGTAAAGTGCATTAAACTTAGGCAAATACTAGAAAAAGGTCTAGAATGGTTAAAAACCAATGGAGTTTAAGGAAGCTGAATTTCCTCAAGACCACGTATCTATTGATTTGCCTTCTTGGGAACTTCGTCTTCCCAAATTTGCACTAGTTTTTATTTCTTGAGGTTTACTTTAAATATACAGTAGTCACTTAAAAAATTCCTTAATTTGGTTCTAAGCAACAACATCTGTAAATAAAAGTTAAAAATTTTAACACTGTCCACCACTTAAAATCTTTTGCATGTCCCACTATGGACACACTGCCTTGGGGAATGATGTTAAACGTATCAGAGGGGAACTGTATCTATGAAGATGAGAAGTAAGAAATGGAGGAAGAAATCTAGAGAGCTAAATACAGAACTGCATAATTACCAGAGGCAGGAGAAAATTGCACAAGTCTATGCTAAGTTTATCCAAATCAGGTCTCTCCAATCATATTGGGAGTGGGCAATGTAAGCCTATCTGGAGACTTTTCTGTTTCCCAGTCAGTGTCCCGCTCCTCGCCCCCTGCCGCCGCCCCAATAATTATCCTGGCTATTTGTGGAGTGGGCTTTGCTTTCCTACCTTTCCCTCATATTACAGGATTTGCTGCTGTTCTTTGTTTCTTTCACCATATAAAAACCCCAAAGAGGAGTCTCTGTTAAAAATCTCCTGATTTTTTCACATTTATTCTATGTATTCCTACTTTAATATTTACATATTCTATGTGTTATTTATATATCTTTTGGTCTCTTTCCCCTCACTTGTATATGGCTTCACGAAGGCAAGAATTTGTGTATTTTGTTTACTGCAATATTTTGAACTCCTAGAACAGAATCTGGCACATAGCAAATGTTTAATAAACATTTGCTGAATGAATGATGAAAGATTTTAGCTTTGAATATTACCTCATGTTCTTGTTATTTCTTTTCTTTTCTTTTCTTTTTTTTTTTTTTTTTAGAAAAAGTATTTCTCTGTCACCAGGATGGAGTGCAGTGGCGCCATTTCAGCTCACTGCAACCTCTGCCTCCCGGGTTCAAGTGATTCTCCTGCCTCGGCCTACTGAGTAGCTGGGACTACAGGTGTACGCCACCACGCCCAGCTAATTTTTGTATTTTTAGTAGAGACAGGGTTTCCCCATGTTGGCCAGGATGGTCTCGATCTCTTGACCTTGTGATCTGCTTGCCTCGGCTTCCCAAAATGCTGAGATTACAGGCCTGAGCCACCGCGCCTGGCCTGTTCTTGTTATTTATTTTCTTTATATATGTATATGTTATTGTACTTTAGGTTCTGGGGTACATGTGCAGAACACGCAGGGCAGTTGCATAGGTACATACATGGCAATATGGTTTTCTGCCTCCATTCCCCTGTCACCGATATCTGGCATTTCTCCCATGTTATCCCTCCCCAACCTCCTTACCCCCAACTGTCCCTTCCCTAGTCCCCCCCAACAGACCCCAGTGTGTGATGCTCCCCTCCCTATGTCCATGTGTTCCCATTGTTCAATACCTGCCTATGAGTGAGAACATGCGGTGTTTGATTTTTCTGTTCTTGTGTCAATTTGCTGAGAATGATGGTTTCCAGATTCATCCATGTCCTTAGAAAGGACACAAACTCATCATTTTTTATAGCTGCATAGTATTCCATGGTGTATATGTGCCACATTTTCCTTGTCCAGTCTGTCATTCCAGGTCTTTGCTGTTGTAAACAGTGCTGCAGTGAACATATGTGTTCTTGTTATTTCTTGTCCCCTGTCTTGATAACAAATTTCCTCTCACTCAACATTTAAAATGGATTTTTTATCTTGTATTGTTTAGTCTCTCCCTTCTATTTAGGCTGCAGCTTTTAAAGCTACATTTTATTTAGTTGTATCATTAATTTATAGTTGAAGCTCCAAAAATATTTCATTTTGTTTTTCTTTTATCATGGTAAAATTAATCCTTTAATTTTATTCTCCCTAGTCATTTATCATTTCTAGCAAAAGATTAAGATTATATACTTCATTACTTTTCTTGACACTATAAAATTGAGTTTTACGGTATAATCTCTATTGTTTTGAGTGTTATTATACTTCTTGTGCTTTAAGCTTTGGTCATTTGATAGAAATGGTACATTTCGAAGGGTACCTATAAATGATATGGTTTTTATTTTTTCCTTTTTGGCACTCAAGCAGATTCTGACAGAAAATGTATAGTTTATGAGTAGTGATTTTGTGAGAAGCATTTCAGAGCTTCCATTTCCCCTCTTACTTTGATAAATAACTTTTACTTTGATAACATGGTAGTTTTGGTCTGCTCTTAGTAAATATAGTCTTATGCTTTTCAAAAGAAATGTTTTAACTAATTTTTTTTACTTCTTTGCTTTATATTTCTTTAATGCTTAAATTATGTTCTTAACAAATAACTGAGGTGAACATAGGGCCTTAATCTATATGACTAGAGTATATTTTTATCTTCTCTAAGATATGTATGTGAAAGATGGCATAGTGTATTTTCCCCAAGTATACTAATTTCTCCTACTTTGGATATTTTCTAAAATTTTAATCTATATTTTTAGATTGTTAATGTTTTCATAAAAGCTACATTAAAAATAATGTCCATATATGTTTGAATTTTTATTATCTCCAAACCTGTTCTTATTCTCTTCACGTCCTTGCAATTGAAATCAAGTACAGTGCTTTTGATCTACAATTAGAATATTTTTTACCACGGGGTGAGAATCTGAACTTTTTCAAACTTCTGGATTTGAAATTTTATGTGTTTTCTGAGTTAGAGGATGAGTAAATCTTTGAACTTCATAGGCCATAATGCAAGGCAGACAGCAAGAAATACTAATAGTTTACTTTCTTGTTTACTGTGAGATACAGATGTGCATTTGTTGTTTTATATACCCCTCACTTTTTCAGTCTAGACCAATGGGTGTAATTAAATTAGAATAAATATAAAATAAAAATTTTAAGTAGAACATTATTTTAGAAAAATCAGGGACTCTCAAATGTGAAAAGCAAATAGATTTCTAAATGCCTGATAATTTAAAACAAAATTAATACAAAAATTAGCACATAGAGCATTAAAAAAAGATAGATTGGTATGCAAATATACTAACATGCAGGACATTTGTTTTTTTCTGAAAGAATATGTAATCCTTCAATCTTTATGAAACATATTTATTTAATTGATTTTTGTGTAAGGTAAGAGATGAGGATCCAGTTTCATTCTTCTAATTTTTAAAATTTATTTGTTTATTTTTTTTTTTTCTGAAACAGTCTTGCTCTTTTGCCCAGGCTGGAGTGCAATGGCATGATCTTGGCACACTGCAACCTCTGCCTCCCACGTTTAAGGAATTCTCCTGCCTCGGCCTTTTGAGTAGCTGGAATTACAGGCGCGTACCATCACGCCCGGCTAATTTTTGTATTTTTAGTAGAGACGGTGTTTCACCATGTTGGCCAGGCTGGTCTCGAACTCCTGACCTCATGATCCACCCGCCTCTGCCTCCCAAAGTGCTGGGATTACAGGCGCGAGCTACTGTGCCCAGCTTCATTCTTCTACATGTGACTTGGCACTTATCCCAGAACAATATGTTAATTAGGATGTCCTTTCCTCACATTATGTTTTTGTTTGCTTTGTCAAAGATCAGTTGGCTATAAGTATTTGGCTTTATTTCTTAGTTCTGTGTTCTGTTCTATTGGTCTATGTGCCTATTTTTATAACAGTACTGTGCTGTTTTGCTAACTATAGACTTGCTGTATAGTTTGAAGTCAGGTAATGTGATGCCTCCAGATTTGTTCTTGATTAGTCTTGCTTTGGCTATGTGGGGTCTTTTTTGGTTCCATATAAATTTTAGGATTGTGTTTTCTAGTTGAACAATGGTGATGGTACTTTCATGGGAATTGCATTGAATTTGTAGATTGCTTTTGGCAGTATGGTCATTTTTACTATAATGATTTTATCCCTCCATGAGCATGGGATGTTTTTCCATTTGTTTGTGTTGTAGATGATTTCTTTCAGCAGTGTTTTGTAGTTTTCCTTGTGGAGATATTTCACCTCTTTGGTTAGGTATATTCCTACTTTAATTTTTTTTGGCGGCCGATGTAAAAGGGATTGAGTTCTGGATTTGTTTCTCAGTTTGGTCATTATTGGTATATAACAGTGTTAATGAAACTAGCCTGTCCTTTTATTAAATGAGTAATAATTAGCTATTTTGAGATTCATATAATAAAAGTTGACTGCTAATTAATTAGAAATTAACAGGAATCAACTGCATTCACTCCTTGGAACGTTTCAGTTCATATCTGTCTTCAGTATCTTTGATTTCTAAACTGAAAACATGTTAAAAAGTTATATTTATGTATGTGATAATATGTTGATCAAAGTAAAGATTTCTTTAATGGCAACTCCCTTAACTTGAGCAGTTAGAATGGTTTGAAAAAAATGAGGAACATTTTGAACTTTGTAAACAACAAATTCATATGTAAAGTTAAGGTGCTAAAACAAATAGTTCTTTCTTTTTAAATTGTGTAATTCTAATACTCCTTCTGTGTCAATTATGTGTAATAGCCCAAGTTCTATCCTTTGGGAGCTATTTTGCCTTGTTTCTATAGCTCATATACTTATCCTCAGCTTTTCATTCTGTGAAAGAATGCTATTTACTGCAAGGGATTGTGAATATAGTTTCAATGTAATTGGTGAAAATAAAAAACAGAAATATGAGCTGTTCATGTATCATGAATCAAATATTTACTTAGCAGCTGCTATGTTTTAAGCACTGTGCTAGGTGCTGGGGACCCAAAAATGGACCAAATATAGACTTTTCTTCAGGGAGCTGCTGGCCTAATGGGGATGCAGACCAGAAAAAAGAGAGTTACTTATGGTGTGATAAGTGCAACTGTAGAATTTATAGAGTATACTATGGAATCACTTTCTTTTCTAACAGTTGCTGAACAGTGTCTTGGTATAGAGAGAAGTAGTAGCCTCTGCTGTCTGTCCTTTGTTTACAGGATATGAAGGGGAGGTGGGGAAAACGCATGAATCAATCAGTTGTTACAGAACAGCATTCCCATGAGTTGTGTAGAAGAACTGGAAACAGACTGAAGTTCCTTAGTTCATGAATCTCTAAAAATGGTTGGGGTCAAGTGTGCTTTGCTCTTGCCAAAGTGTAGTGCATGAAACACAGTGTGTCATTTTAATGACCCATATCTACCCTCAAGTTACTCATTGTGCTCTCATCAGATTTTAAAAGAGAAATGCAAAACATAGATATTAGTGGAAGTGGCACAAAATACCATGATCAGATAAAGCAGTTTTAAAAAGAACACTATTTTGTGTGAGTTTGTATGTGTGTTTGTGTGTAGAAGGATGAGTACATAAGTTTGTAATTTTGCATGGACATACATATGTGTGTGTATAGTGCATATTTTTATGAAGGTACATGACAAAATGAACTATGGTTAAATGTATTTATGCCACTAGTGTGTAGTGTCAGTGGAGACTGTCAGAATTAACTTCATAGGAGTTCTCAGTGCAAAGGAATATTATGATAATGTCATGTCTGCTTTTCTCAAAGATAAAGATATTTTGATTAACCCTAAGCTGCTTCTTCCTTGTGTGTGTGTGTGCATGTGTGTGTGCGTGTGAGATGTAGTTTCACTCTTGTTGCCCAGGCTGGAGTGCAATGGCACGATTTCAGCTAACTGCAACCTCTGCCTCCTGGGTTCAAGTGATTCTCCTGCCTCAGCCTCCTTGAGTAGCTAGAATTACAGGCATGTGTCATCATGCCTGCCTAAATTTGTATTTTTAGTAGAGGTGAGGTTTCTCCATGTTGATCAGGCTGGTCTCAAACTCTCAACCTCAGATGATCGGCCTGCCTCGGCCTCCCAAGGTGCTGGGATTATAGGCATGAGCCACCGTGCCCCCCAGCATTTTTTTTAAGAGACAGCATCTTGTTTTCTCACACAGGCTGGAGTGCAGTGGTGCAATCATAGCTCATTTCAGCTAGGAACTCCGGGCCTCAAGGGATCCTACCACTTTGGCCTCACAAAGTGCTGGAATTAAAGGCGTAAGCTACCACACCCAGCCCCCAAGCTCCTTTTACAGAGGCAATGTGATGTAGTGGCTTAGGACACAGTCTGGACCCAGACTGCCTGAGTTTAAATCATACATCTACCATTTATTATGTTTAACACATTTCTTAACCTCTTAGTGTCCTGTGTCTATAAAACAAAGATAATGATACCTATTTTATATGCTCTTGTGAGCGTTAAATGATATATGTAAAGTTCTTAGGTGAATAATGGGTGCATAGTGTAAAGCCGATAGCCTCGCCAGGAGCTGGATGGACAATACTCACCCCCTCCGCTCCTGATAACACTTATCAGGAGGCCGGACATCCTACCGCGCCGGCGCCTGCCTTCTCCATGTAAGCTCCCCACACCCACTCCTGCATTCCACTCCTGCATTCCACCCCTAGCCCCACACTCAGCACTAAATCATGCTGTCAGCCCAAAATTCAAAAATCCCGCTGAGAGCCTGACCAATGGCAGCTCGCCAAGTCCGGGTCCAGTCTCTCTCTCTGACCAATACAGGTGCCCATGCTTTGTTTCCTC
>CAUYLG010056265.1:0-21261 GCA_963573385.1 Cacajao melanocephalus | reverse complement strand
TTTTTGTATTTTTAGTAGAGACAAAGTTTCACTATGTTGGCCATGATGGTCTCGGACTCCTGACCTTGTGATCCACCCGCCTCGGCCTCCCAAAGTGCTGGGATTACAGGCGTGAGCCACCGCGCCCGGCCCTGATTTTCTTTTTCGACAGGGTCTCTCTCTCTGCCACTCAGGCTGGAGTGCAGTGGCGTGATCACAGCTCACTGCAGGCTCAGCCTCCTGGGCTCAAACCTTCCTCCCACCTCAGCCTCTGGAGTAGCTTGGACCACAGGCAAGCGCCACCACTCCTGGCTTTTTTTTTTTCTTTCTTTTGGTAGAGATGGGCTTTAACTCTATTGCCCAGGCTGGTCTCAAACTCCTGGGCTCAAGTGATCCTCCTGCTTCAACATCCCAAGGTGCTGGTATTACTGGCGTGAGCCATGGTGCCCGCCCTGATTTTCTTTCTCAGTCTGTCCCTCCTCATGTTCGCCTCTTGCCTTGTTGTGTACCTGTCTTTGTCTCTCCTTGCCCTAACTCTGTGTCTGTATCTGCCAGTGTCCGTCTGCCTCTCTCATTCTGTCTCTTCATTTCTCTCTGCATTTTTCCTTCCATCTCCCTGTCTCTCTTCTCCACTTCACCCCCATCCCTCTGTTACTTCAGCTCTGTGAGTCTTCATATCTCATGCCTCTCTCCCCATCTCTTTATGCATTCCCCTCCCCATCCCATCCCTCTCTCTTTCTCCCCATCCTGTCAACTCATCTCTCTGACTTTACTTCTCTTTCTCTCTCCTCTTTCTCCATCCTGGCTCCCCCCAGCGCAACTCCTACCCCCGTGGGCCAGACGTACCTTGCTGTACTGTGTGTCTAGGCTCCAAATGTAGGGACAGGGCCCCAGGCAGAAGTTGGCGTGGTAGCCCTTGGGCTCGTGGATCCACTTCCAGCCGAGGTCCTTGCGGAAGTCAATGTACAGCTGCCGCACGCAGCAGTTCTTCTCTGTGGAGCTGCAGGCAGGAGAGACAGTTGTCAGGGGCATGGAGGGGCTGCCACCACAGGAGCTGCGTGCCCTTTGTCCCCAGGTGTGTGTGTCACCCTAGGTTGACCCCCCAGCCCTGTCTCCATCTGGGTCTCCCTTGCACCCCCTGTGATAATAACAGTAATAGTCATGATAATCACTAACACAGATGAAGCACTTCCTGCAGTTGAGTACTGGGCCAAGAGCATTGTAATAATTATCTCATGCAGCGGGCGCAGTGGGTCACGCCTATAATCTCAGCACTTTGGGAGGCTTTCTCTGGGCACTTTCTTTCTCTGGGCTGAGCCGAGGGTCAGCTAGGGGCTAAGAGCAACCGTCCGGAACTCCTGGTTCAGTCCAGTTGAGGTTGTGGCCTTGCTTAGACCCCCCCAAGAGACAGCCACCTATGGGAACACAGCCCAGCCTTTTAGACCCCAACCTCCTGGCAGGTGGATTGCCTCAGGTCAGGAGTCCAAGACCTGTCTGGCCAACATGGTGAAACTCCATCTCTACTTAAAATACAAAAAAATTCAACCCGGTGTGTTAGCATGTGCCTGTAATCCCAGCTACTCGGGAGGCTGAGGCAGGGGAATTGCCTGAACTGTGGAGGTGGAGGTTGCAGTGCGCCAGGATCGCGCCACCACACTCCAGCCTGAGAGCAAGACTCCGTCTCAAAATACATAAATAAATTAAATAAAAAAGTAATAAATTAATAAATAAAATAATTATCATGCAGTGCTTAAAACAAGCCTGTAAGAAGCCAGACAACCATCCACTGGGAACTAAATAAATGATGGTATGCCCACACCCTGGAACATAAAAAATAACACAGCTCCATGTATACTGATCTACTCTATTTGTGTAACAAATGTTTATTGAATTACTGCTGTGTGCCGGGCTGGGATCTACTGGAGATTGAGGGCAAATGAAACAGATAGAAATAGGCTAGGCGTGGTGGCTACCGCCTTCAATCCCAGTACTTTGGGAGGATGACATGGGAGGATTGCTGGACCCAGGAGTTTGAGATTGCAGTGAGCTATGGTCACAGCACTGCACCCCAGCCTGGACAATAAAGCACAAGACCCTGTCTCTAAAAGAATTTTTAAAAATTTTTGGATTTGAAGAGACATTTCGGAGGAGTACCCAGAAAAAATAAATAAATAAAATAGACAGAAATCTCTGCCCTCCAGGTTCATGCTATAAATCGTCATGTCACTCCTCTGCTCTGAACCTGGCTCCATCTCAGGGCAAATGCCCAAGTCCTCACCATGTGCCACAAGGTGCTACCGAATCTGGCTGATCTCCACTCCCTCTCCCTCATGCCTACTCCACTGCAGCCGTACAGATGTCCTGTCTGTTCCTCAAACAGTCTTACCTCAGGGCCCTGCATCTGCTGTTCCCTCTGCCTGGCTTGCTAGTCCCACAGATAACCACTCCAGCTTGTTCCTTCACTTCATTTATTCATTTTTTTTCCTAATTATTTTTTTGGGGATGGAGTCTTGCTCTGTCACCCAGGCTGGAGTGCAATGGCGTGATCTCAGCTCACTGCAACCTCTGCTTCCCGGGTTCAAGCAATTCTCCTGCCTCAGCCTCCCGAGTAGCTCAGATTACAGGTGAGTACCACCATACCTGGCTAATTTTTTTGTATTTTTAGTAGAGATGGGGTTTCACCATGTTGGCCAGGCTGGTCTTGAACTCCTGACCTTGTGATCCACCCACCTCAGCCTCCCAAAGTGCTGGGATTACAGACATGAGTCACCGTGCCCGGTCCATTTATTCTTTTTAATTTTTTATTCTTTTTAGAGACAGGGGCTCACTACGTTGCCCAGGCTGGTGTTGAACTTGGACTCAAGCAATCCGCGCCTCGGCCTCTCAAAGTGGTGAGATTACTGGCGTGAGCCGCCCTGCCTGGCCCCTTCAATTCATTTAAACCTTAGCTCAAATGTCCTTTACTCAGGGAGCTTTATCTCCTAAAGCAGTGCCTGGAATGCAGTAGGTACTCAATAAATATCAGTTACACGACTGACGATCAGCTCCTCAGAGATACCTTTCTGAGCCATCCTTTCCAAAATATCCAAGTGACTGTTAGTTCCATTCAGTGCAGTACAGTATTGCAATTATGCAAGAAAATATATAAATGTCTGCATTTGAAATGGGGCAAAATCATCAGTGAAGCTTAATGAGAGTTTACAGACGTTCATTATCATCTTCATTTCTTTTGTATACATTTGAAATTTTCCATAATAAAGCAATTTAAATCAGAATAGGAAAAAGAAAAAAGAAAAAGTTGAGGGTGACTTTTTTTTTTTTTTGAGACAGAGTCTCACTCTGTCACCCAGGCTGGAGTGCAGTGGTGCCATCTCGGCTCACTGCAGCCCCTGCTCATAGATTGGTGGGGCCAGCGGGGCGCAAGGGTTCACACCTGTCATCCCAGCACTTTGGGAGGCTGAGGCAGGCAGACTTGAGGACCCTGTGTATACTAAAAATTCAAAAATTACCTGGGCATAGTGGCACGCGCCTATGGTCCCAGCTACTCAGGAGGCTGAGGCAAGAGAATTGCTTGAACCCGGCTTCAGGTGGCACCAGATACCCTGGAGGCAAGACAAAGCCTTTCCAAGAGCCACAGAAGCCTGAGAAGGGAGTCAGGAAACGGATCCCTGTGAGCTCAGCCTGGTCCCACCCAATTTGGTTGGACCTCAGTTTCCTCATCTGTTCAGAGGTAGGAGCTACCAGATCAAATAAGGCGTTAACCTGAGGGCCAAGGGGGCATCATGGACAGGCTTGGGGAGGGCTCTGAACACCTGAGATCATATGCACATGTGTGTATGTGCATATATTTCTGCAGAAAAGGTTTCTGGCTTTCACTTTCTCACAAGAAGTCCTAAACACACAAAAGGGGAAGAACTAGTGTCCAGAATCGTATCATCTTTTCATTTTGTTTTGTTTTTTGAGATGGAGTTTCACTCTTGTTGCCCAGGCTGGAGTGCAATGGCATGATCTCAGCTCACCGCAACCTCCACCCTCCCAGGTTCAAGCAATTCTCCTGCCTCAGCCTCCCGAGTAGCTGGAATTACAGGCATGCACCACCACACCTGGCTAATTTTATATTTTTCTTAGTAGAGACGAGGTTTCTCTATGTTGGTCAGGGTGGTCTCGAACTCCCAACCTCAGGTGATCCGCCTGCCTTGACCTCCCAAAGTGCTGGGGTTCCAGGCATGTGCCACCATGCCCGCCCCAGAATCATCTTTATTTTCCAGTTCAATCCTAGCTGGGACTCTGAGGTCCTCGGATTTGAACGTCTGTGATACTTTTTTTTTTTTCGAGATGGCATTTCACTCTTGTTGCCCAGGCTGAAGTACAATGGCACGATCTTAGCTCACCACAACCTGCCCCTCCTGGGTTCAAGCGATTCTCCTGCTTCAGCCTCTTGAGTAGCTGGGACTACAGGTGTGTGCCACCACGCCTGGCTAACTTTTTGTATTTTTAGTAGAGCTGGGGTTTCACTGTGTTAGCCAGAATGGTCTAGATCTCCTGACTTCATGATCTGCCCACCTCAGCCTCCCAAAGTGCTGGGATTACAGGCTACCTCGCCCAGCTGTGATACTGTTATCCAAGTCAGCAGCTCTCCACGTGAGCTCACAGGACCAGTGGCAGCATCACCTGGGGACTGTGGGAAATGCAGAGTCTCAGGCAACACCCCAGGCAACTAAAATCAGAAACTGTGTGGGGCTGGGAACAACTGTCCATGCTGAACAAGCCCTCTAGGTGATCCTCTGACTCATTTTTTCAGGATACATTCAGGGCCTACCACGCACTGGGCCCTGGGATACCCACGGCCCTTGCCTTCGCAAAGCCTTTCCATCCAGTCTCTCAAGACCTCGGCCGGGTGCAGTGGCTCACACCTGTAATCACAGAACTTTGGGAGGCCAAGACAGGTGAATCGCTTGAGCCCAAGAAGTTTGAGACCAACCTGGGGAGCATAATAAGACCCTGCGTCTACAAAAAATTGCCGGGCACGGTGGCTCATGCCTGTAATCCCAGCACTTTGGGAGGCCAGGGCGGGTGGATAACGAGGTCAGGAGATCGAGATCACCCTGGCCAACATGGTGAAACCCTGTCTCTACTAAAAATACAAAAATTAGCTGGCCATGGTGGTGCACACCTGTAATCCCAGCTACTGGAGAGGCTGAGGCAGGAGAATCACTTGAGCCCTGGAGACAGAGTTTGCAGTGAGCGAAGATATCGCCGTTGCACTCACTCCAGCTTGGACACCAAAGCACGAATCCATCTCAAAAAAAAAAAAAAAAAAAAAAAGCCAACAAAGACTGTTTGTTGAATCAAAGATCTCCTTGGGATCCAGGGGAGCCCAAGAGGCCTCATATCCACCTTGGATGTTGGAGAAAGGGGTTAGGGAGGAGGTAGTGTGCAAGCTGCTTTAAGAACACATTTTCCTATGAAAGTTTTTTTTTTCCCAGTCTTTCTAAGGTTCAATCAGGTATACTTTTTTTTTGAGACAGGGTCTTGCTCTGTCACCCAAGTGGAGTACAGTGGTGCAACCTTGGCTCACAGCAACCACCACCTCCCAAGTTCAGGCAATTCTCCTGGCTCAGCATCCTGAGTAACTGGGATTACAGGTGTGCACCACCACACCCAACGAAATTTGTTTGTATTTTTAGTGGCGATGGGGTTTCACCATGTTGGCCAGGCTGGTCTCGAACTCCTGACCTTAAGTGATCCACCTGCCTCGGCCTCCCAAAGTGCTGGGACTACAGGCGTGAGCCACCACACCCAGCTGGAAAGTTTCAAACGCACACAAAAGCAGCTTCAACAATGACCAGCTCACGGCCAATTCCCATTGCATCACTACCCCCCACTCAAACCCTGTATTTTCTCCTTTTTTTTTTTTTTTTTTTTTTTTTGAGACAGGGTCTCGCTCTGTCACCCAGGCTGGAGTGCAGTGGTGCAATCTTGGCTCACTGCTCACTGCAGCCTCCCCGGTTCAAGCAGTTCTCCTGCCTCAGCCTCCCAAACAGTGGGGACTACAGGCACACGCCACCACACCAGGTAATTTTTGTATTTTTAGTAGAGGCAGGGTTTCACCATGTTGTCCAGGCTGGTCCCAAACTTGTGACCTCAGGTGATCCACACACCTCAGCTTCCCAAAGTTCTGGAATTACAGGCATGAGCCACCGTGCCCGTCTGAAGTTTTGTATTTTCAGTACAGAGAGGGTTTCACCATGTTGGCCAGCCTGGTCTCGAACTCCTGACCTCAAGTGATCCGCCCGCCTCAGCCTCCTAAAGTGCTGGGATTACGGGCGTGGGCCACCATGCCTGGCCTCTCTTAGGACTTTTTCAAAATCCGCAGAATCACCTCTCTCTCTTTGTATATATATTCAGGGTTAACTATATATAGACTGACCCTTGAACAACATGGGCTTGAGCTACGTGGTCCACTTACAAAATACACCGCTTACAGGCGAGTTTTTCTTCTGCCTCTGCCACCCCTGAGACAGCAAGACCAACCCTTCTTCCTCCTCCTCCTCCTCAGCCTACTCAACGTGAAGACCTTTGTGATAAGCCACTTCTGCTCAATGGGTGGAAAATATATTTCCTCTTCCTTATGATTGTCTTAAGTATGTTTTTCCTTTTCTCTATCTTATTTTAAAAATACAGGATATAGGCCAGGAGTGGTGGCTCACGCCTGTAATCCCAGCACTTTGGGAGGCCGAGGCGGTCAGATCACCTGAGGTCAGGAGTTCAGGACCAGCCTGGCCAACATGGTAAAACCCCATCTCTACTAAAAATACAAAAATGAGCCAGGTGTGGTGGCAGGTGCCTGTAATCCCAGCTGCTTAGGAGGCTGAGGCAGGCGAATTGCTTGAACATGGGAGGAGAGGTTGCAGTGAGCCAAGATTTTGCCATTGCATTCCAGACTGGGCGGCAAGAGTGAAACTCCTCAAAAAAAAAAAAAAAAAAAAAAACCCACCAAAAATACAGGACATGAGCGGTGGCTTATGCCTGTAATCCCAGCATTTTGGGAAGATGAGGCTGGTGAAACCCTGTTGCTTAGCATTTCCTCTGTTCCTGTCTTTCTACAAAACCGTTGGGATCTACAGTCCTGATCAGGTTTGATTTTTTTTTTCATAGACAGGGTCTTGCTCTGTCCTGAAGTGCAATGGCATGATCCCAGCTCACTGCAGCCACAACCTCCTGGGCTTAAGCACTCCTGCCTCAGCCTCCCAAGTAGCTGGGACTACAGGCACACACGACCCAACCCAGCTAGTTTTTTGGTATTTTTTGTGGCGAGACAGGGTTTTACCATGTTGCACAGGCTGGTCTGGAACTCCTGAGCTCAAGCGATCTACCTGCCTTGGCCTCCCAAAGTGCTGGGATTACAGGCATGAGCCACCGCACCTGGCCTTCAGGTTTGATTTTTTGGCAAGACTTCCTGGCAACGTTGGGTCCATCCCTGCGGAGGCTCACTTGGCTGGCTGTCTCCTTTGTAATGTCAGCTGCTGTTGGTACTCAAGACCTCAGTTTGTTCCTTCACAGGGTAGCTGGGCTGACGGCGCTAAGATCTGGTGGTGAAGGAGTCTGGGAGCAGGGCTGATTTTCCGGCAGAGGAAAAGCAGGTGACAAAGCCCCAAACACCACCAAAATATTTTAAGCAGGGGAGGAATCAGGTCAGATGATCACTCTAATTTTATAACATTCTAACTCTCCGTTTCAACTTTCTAGGAATCCAACATTTCAGCTTTCTCAGATTGCAGGATTAGTATTCCAGCATCTTATGGTTCTAACATGCTGACAGCATTTTCAACTTTCCAGGATTCCTACTTTCCAACCTTCGAGGATCTTGGCATTCCTGAATTTCAGTATGCCAGTACTGCATCCCAACCTTCCACAGTTCCGAACTCATCACTCAAGAGGTTCAAACTAACACTTTTTTTTTTTTTTTTGAGATGGCGCAATCTCAGCTCACTGAAACCTCTGCCTCCCAGGTTCAAGCGATTCTCCTACCTTAGCCTGAGTACCTGGGTAGCTGTAATTCCAGCTGACTAGCTAAGATGACAGGTGCCTACCACCATGCCCGGCTAATTTCTGTATTTTTCATAGAGATGGGATTTCACCATGTTGGCCAGGCTGGTCTTGAACTCCTGACCTCAGGTGATCTCCCCACCTCGGCCTCCCAAAGTGCCGGGATTACAGGCATGAGCCACTGCGCCCGGCCTGCTGCCACTTTCTATTCATAAATTCCCAGCATTCTAAGATTCTAACATTCCAGCACTGAGTTACAGCATGCTGGGATACCAATATTCTGCCTTTCTCTAGCTCCAACATTTGTGGGTGTGAATATTTCAAAACAGAATTCTACCATTGTGAGCCCAATATTCAAGGATTCTAGTCTGCCAACACTGGCATCCACAATAGACCAATGGTGTAGGAATTCCACATGGGCCATCTTCTCATTTTGCATTCCCAAATTCTAGGATCCCAATATTTCAGCTTTCCTTCAGTCCAACATTCTCCATTTCAGTAATTAACACCACATTCCAGCATTCTAGAATCCCAGCATTCTAGACCCTCAACCTGCTAACAAGGTAGGGATCTAAGATGGTGACCTTCCAACTTTATTCCAACATTCTCAGGGTTCAGCTTCCTAACATTCTGTGATTCCAGTACTCCAGCAAGAAAGCAACCTCATCCCAACATGACAAACTCCCACTGACTTGTTTGTTTGTTTTTTGAGACAGAGTCTCATTCTGTCGCACAGGCTGGAGTGCGGTGGCATGATCTTGGCTCACTGCAACCCCTGCCTCCCAGATTCAAGCGATTCTCCTGCCTCAGCTTCCCAAGTAACTGGGATTACAGGCGCCCACCACCATGCCCGGCTAATTTCTGTATTTTTAGTAGAGACGGGGTTTCACCATGTTGTCCAGGTTGGTCTCAAACTCCCCACCTCAGGTGATCCGCCTGCCTCGGCCTCCCAAAGTGCCGGGATTATAGCCTCCCAAAGCCTAGCACAAGACTCCAAGTTCTTACACCCTAGACCCCATCCCCTAAGCCCTTCAAGCTTCAGCTTTAGCCCTCCCTTTAGGAGGCAGATGCTCAGCTCGAGCACAGCATCAGCCAGGTGTCCAACCTGGAGCACCTGGTCAGCAGATGGCAGTCATGCCCCCAGCCTAGAAGGGCTCCATCCAAGGCTACAAGGTTCACCTGAAGCAGTAGTTGGTGTCCAGGGCTCTGCGGTGCCGGGAGCTTTGCAGATGCTGGGCTCTCTCCAGCGGGGTGGCCATGAGAAGCAGGAAAGGCCGGTTCATGCCATGAATGGTGGCCAGGTCACCTCGGCGGCCAGTAGAGAACCCTGCTTTGGTGTGGGAGTCAGAGGATAGGGGACATATACAGACACTCTCAGAGGGACAGACAAATTGGGTGCAGGGCAGATGGGGACACACACACGCACACAAATCACAGCTGGGCATGGCCAGGGAAGCGGGTCTTACCGTTGATGTCCACTTGCAGTGTGTTATCTTGGCTGTCACAGGAGCAGTGGGCGCTAAGACGAAAGCCTTCAATTTCCCCTGTAGCAGTGGGGAGAGGGAAGCCAGTCTGTGGGTGTAGCTCACCTAGCCCCTGGAGGAAGAGGAAGGAAGGAGCAAACCCCAGGGGGTTCCTTCCTGCCTCCCCCGCCTACCCTGCTCTGCCCGCTCTGCAGCTCTCTTGCTCCATTTCTTTTTCATATTTTTTTTGAGACAAGGTCTTGCAGCCTCAACCTCCCAGGCCCGAGCAGTCTTCCCACCTCAGCCTCCCAAGTAGCCAGGGATATGCCACCATGCAAGACTAATTTTTTTTTTTTTGAGACAGATTCTGGCTCTGTTGTCCAGGCTGGAGTGCAGTGGCACGATCTTGGCTCACTACAACCTCTGCCTCCCAGGTTGAGGTGATTCTCCTGCCTCAGTCTCCCAAGTAACTGGGATTACAGGCGCGCGACACCATGCCTAGCTAATTTTTTGTATTTTTACTAGAGATGAGGTTTCACCATGTTAGCCAGACTGGTCTGGAACTCCTGACCTTCAGGTGAATCGCTAGCCTCAGCCTCCCAAAGTGCTGGAATTATAGGTGTTAGCCACCGCACCCGACCTACACAGCTGATTTTTAAATTTTCTGTAGAGACAGGGTTCTCACAATGTTGCTCAGGCTGGGCTCAAACAATCCTCCCACCTTGGCCTCCCAAAGTGCCAGGATTACAGGGGAGAGCCAGCACACCCGGCCAGCATCAGTCTCCTGAGTGAATGAGTGGAGGATGCTTTCTAAGCTCCTACGATGTGCCAGAGCCTATGCTGTGTGCTTGGGACTCAGCATTGACCAGGACAGATGAGCTCCTTCTAGGCCTCTGTCGAACAGCCCAGAACACTCTTCCCGGTGCCCTCCTGCTCCCTAATCCCTATTTTTAATTTTATTTTTTTGAGGCAGAGTTTCACTCTTGTTGCCCAAGCTGCAGTGCAATGGCGCGATCTCGGCTCACTGCAACCTCTGCCTCCCAGGTTCAAGCAATTCTCCTGCCTCGGCCTCCCAAGTAGCTGGAATTACAGGCATGCACCACTACACTGGCTAATTTTGTATGTTTAGTAGAGATGGGGTTTCACCATGTTGGTCAGGCTGGTCTCAAATTCCTGACTTTAGGTGATCCACCTGCCTCGGCCTCTGCAAAGTGCGGGGATTACGGGCGTGACCCACCGAGCCCGGCCATCCCTACTTTTTCATGTAGCCAAACTACTACTTATCCTGTGAGTCTCCACACAATCGTCCTCACCCAGTAAGCCCTCCTAGACTCCCTAGGTGGGCCCAGGTGCCTTCTCTGGGCTGCCAGCGGCACTTAGGGTGTCCCTCTCGTGGATGCCTCCCTGTTCCAGCCTTGGCCTCTCTACCCGTGCCTCCCTGTCCCATCTTTGATCATTCTAGGTCATTATTGCCTGGCGGGGCCTTGACAAGATCTCTTAGGTGTCCAAAAGTGACTATGGACCCCATGAGGGCAGAACTGAGGGCTGTCTTTGTTGCCGCTATGTCCCCCATGCCACCCAGCATGGGGCCAGGCACACTGCAGGAACCTGTGGGCAATTATTGAATAAAAGCATAAATGAGAGGGAGGTGAGGGAGAAAGAGATGGGCATCATGGACCCTGCCAGGAACAGGACAGAGACGGTCATCTCCTGGACAGATCACATGAGTTAGGCTCTCCCTGGCCTCCGGGCCTTTGCACAGGCTGTTCCCTTTGCCTGGAATACTTTTTTTTTTTTTTTTTTTTTGAGATGAGATCTCACTCTGTCATGTAGACTGGATTGCAGTAGTGCGATTACGGCTCACTGCAGCCTCAACCTCCCAGGCTCGAGTGATTCTCTACCTCAGTCTCCCAAACAGCCGGGACTACAGGTGTGCACCAGCAGGCATGGCTAATTTTTGTATTTTTGTAGAGAATGGGTTTTGCTGTGTTACCCAGGCTGCTCTCAAACTTCTGATCTCCAGCGATCCATCCTCCTTGGCCTTCCAAAGTGCTGGGATTACAGGTGTGAGCCACCATGCCGAGCCCCAGAATACTCTCACAACTCTCCTTTTCCTGACCATTCTACTCACCCCTACAACATCAGCGCAGGAGCCCCCTCCTCCAGGAAGCCCTCCCTGGTTGCAGGCTGGGTCAGGCACCTCCTTTGGGCTCTCCATCCCAGCCCCACCCACTCTGGGTCATCACTGCCTTACAAGTCTATTCCCCACCTACCCACCGAATGGACCATGAGCTCTGTGAGGGCAACGATGGGGCTGTTTTGGTCATTGGCGTGTCCTTGGCATCGCCCATCACAGGGCAGGGCAGAGATGCTCAGGAAATGGATTAGCCAGTCACTCAGGTTTCCACGCCGCAAAGGGGAGCCAGGTCTCAGTCCCTTCACACCAGGACGGACAGGGGTCCTAGGCAAAGTGACCCCGGGACAAACAATGGGCTGGGCCCCATTGAGAAACAGGTAGGACACACAAGCGAGCCTCACCTCCGTGGCTCAGCCACTGTCGCACAACTCCAGTGACGTCAAAAGACAACCACTCCGTTGAGTCGCTGGGAGCCAGGAGCCGGTTGCTGAGGTATCGCCAGGAATTGTTGCTGTATTTCTAGAGGATGACGAAGGCGGGAGAGAGACAGTGGTAGATGCTGCCATGCCCCCACATATACTAACTGAACCTTTCATCCCATCTGCTCCCCGAAACTGGCTCCCAGACAGTTCCCAGGCACTACCTACCCTCTCGGACATCCACACTGTGCGACCCTGCAGCACCCATCCTCCCCCACAGCACCCGTGAGAGTTGAGATGGAGGGCCAGGCATAGTGGCCCACACCTGTAATCCCAGCATTTTGGGAGGTCGAGGCGAGCTGATTACGAGGTCAGGAGTTCGAGACCAGCCTGGCCAACATGGTGAAAACCCGTCTCTACTAAAAATACAAAAATTAGCTGCGTATGGTGGCGCACACCTGTAGTCCTCACTATTTGGGAGGCTGAGGCAGGAGAATTGCTTGAGCCCAGAAGACAGAGGTTGCAGTGAGCCAAGATTGCACCACTGCATTCCAGCATGGGTGACGGAGCGAGACTTCATCTCAAAATAATAGTAATAAATAAAATTCTGCTGCTAACATTCTGGGGTTTGCTGAGCATACGGCTCTGTAAATTTGACACACTGAATTCTAAGTAACTTAGAAGTCATTTTGTAATTCAAGTGTTTGATAATATCCCAAGATTTCCACATTGGATGAGCCTGAGAAGCTTTGTTCTATAAACCCAAGAGTCGGCCGGGCATGGTGGCTCATGCCTGTAATCCCAGTACTTGGGGAGGCTGAGGCGGGTGGATCACGAGGTCAGGAGATCAAGACCAGCCTGGCCAACATGGTGAAACCCCATCTCCACTAAAATACAAAAAATTAGCTGGGCGTCGTGGCGCACGCCTCTAGTCCCAACTGCTCAGGAAGCCGAGGCAGGGGAATCACTTGAACACAGGAGGCAGAGGTTGCAGTGAGCCAAGATTGTGCCACTGTGCTCCAGTCTGGTGACAGAGCAAGACTTTGTCTAAAACGTGCGCGCGCACACACATACACACACACACACACACTCTCCGTCTCTACTAAAAATACAGCGTGGTGGTACATTCCTGTAATCCCAGCTACTCAGGTGGCTGAGACAGGAGAATCACTTGAACCTGGGAGGTGGAGGTTGCAGTGACCCGAGATCGTGCCACTGCTCTACAACCTGGGCAACAGACCAAGACTCCGTCTCAAAAAAAAAAAAGAAATGAGGAAATAAAAGAGTCCCAGGATCGCACGGTTTGTATTCCTCTATCCTTCAGCGACCATCTAGGCTGATCTTGTAGCCAGCAGCCCCACAGCCGCCCCGCTGATCACAGCTCACGTTCTCCAGCCTATTCCCCGACCTTCCCTCGGGCTCACGTCCTCACCTGGTACAGCTCCACGTGCTGCTCCGCTTTTAACTTGAGCCTCAGCAGACGCAGCTCTGCCCGGGAGAGCAACACAGGTTCAGGTACTGCTTCTCGGAGCTCTGATGTGTTGAAGAACATATATATGCTGTGTGTGCTGTGTTTGAACTTGTCATAGATTTCTAGCAGGGAGAAATGCAGAGAGGCGATCAGGGGTTTGGCAGAGGTGAGGGGAGCTGGTGGTCCCAAGTCTAGGAGTTTTGGAGCTGACTGCTCTGGGGTGGAGTCAGTCTCATAAGGTTTGCCTCCTTTGAGACTGCCACCACTGATCTAACTGGAGATGGAGCTCAAGCGGTAATGCTCACTTGCCCACCGCCCACCTCTTGCTGTGTGGCCCAGTTCCTAACAGGCCACAGGCTGGTACTGGTCCTCGGCCCGGGGATTGAGGACCCTTGCCTTAGAGGGCAAGGGCGGACGCAGGGGACCAGTACAAGAGGCTACTGTAATGGTCTAGGCAAGAGATGAAGGGGGATGGGCAGAGGAAATGGTGAGAAGTGCTCAAGTTCTGGATCTGTATACTTTGTCTTAAAAAAACTGAGCTTTTGTTGCTGAGGCTGGAGTGCAACGGCACGATCTTGGCTCACTGCAACCTCTGCCTCCCAGGTTCAAGAGATTCTCCTGCCTCAGCCTCCTGAGTAGCAGGAAATGCACCTGCCGCGATGCCCAGCTAATTTTTGTATTTGTAGTAGAGATGGGGTTTCACCACGTTGGCCAGGCTGGTCTTGAACTCCTGACCTCCAGTGATCCGCCTGCCTCAGCCTCCCAAAGTGCTGGGATTACAGGTGTGAGCCACGATGCCCAAATGACTCTGATGCTTTTTAGCTGTGTGACCTTCGGGGAGTGATTTCTCCCCCAGGTTTGTTTCCTCCTCTGTAAAATGGGTCCTAACCACACTCCTCTCTCAAGTAGCATCATCTGTCTCGACTAAGGCTGGCACCAAGGTGAACCACTCTGTTTGCTCAGGCCTTCCTGGGACTGAGAGCCCCAAATTGCAAGCACCCCTAAAATGCAGAGTAAGGATCAAGGGCACAGGCTTTGGAGTCAGACAGCACCTCCACTGCCAATCAGCTGTGTGACCTTGGGCAGTTCCCACACTCTTTCTGAATGTCAGTTGCCTGTTATTCTTTGAAAAACAGCAGTAACATTAAGCTCCCTGCATTCCCACCCAGACTCTCCTAATTGAAGCTCTGTGTAACCTTGGGCAAGTGAATTCCTCTCTCTGAACCAGGTGCTCATCTGTAAGACAAGATAGAGTGACTCTAGAACCCATTCCTGGATTATAGTGGGAAATTAGATGACCCAGGTGAAGCCGTGTGGTACCAAGTTTGCATACACTGCATACACTCAATCACTGGTCACTCAGTCACGTGTTTAAGAGCGCTGGCCATGTGCAGGGGCTCATGCCTGTAATCCCAGCACTTTGGGAGGCCGAGGCAGGTGGATTACTTGAGGTTGGCCAGGCTGAGTTCAAGACCAGCCTGGCCAACATGGTGAAACCCCGTTTCTACTAAAAATACAAAAATTGGCCGGGCAGGGTGGTGGGCGCCTGTAATCCCAGCTACTCGGGAGGCTGAGGCATGAGAATCACTTGGACCTGGGAGACAGACATTGCAGTGACCCAAGATTGTGCCACTGCACTCCAACCTCGGAGACAGAGCGAGACTCCATCTCAAAGAATAATAATTTTTAAAAAAAGCTGGATGTGGTGCCAGGTACCTGTAATCCCAGCTACTTAAGAGGCTGAGGCAGGAGAATCGCTTGAACGCGAGAGGCAGAGGTTATAGTATGCCAAGACAGCACCACTGCACTCCAGCCTGGCCAAGAGTAAGACTCTGTCTCAAAAACAAAACAAAAAAAGCCGGGCATGGTGGCTCATCCCTGTAATCCCAGCACTTTGGGAGGCTGAGGCGGGTGGATTACCTAAGGTCGGGAGTTCGAGACCAGCCTGACCAACATGGAGAAACCCCGTCTTTAAGACATAAATAAAAACAAAAAGCGCTATTTGCCAGATGCTATTTAAAGCACTTAACAAAGATGAAGACATTTAAAGCTCACAATCTTATACTATTATTATACCCATTTAATGGATGGAGAAACTGAGGCACAGAGATTAAGTAATTTGCCCCAAGGCCACATAGCTAGGAAGCTGCAGACTAGGATTCGAACTCAAGCTGTCTGGTTCCAGAGACTGTGCCTTTTTTTCCCCTCCAGAGACAGGGTCTCAGTCTGTCCCCAGGCTGAAGTACAGTAGCACAACCATGGGTCACTGCAGGCTGGAATCCCTCCCACCTCAGCCTCCCAATATGTTGAGAGGCTAGAGACTGGGCTCTGAACCCCTAAGTGATTCTTCTACTTCTTTTTATTAGTTTTCCACCCTTAACTCCCTTCCCCAGCTGGTTAGGGAAAGTGAAGTTCATTCTGGGTAGAAATGGCTGCAGTGGGGAGAAAAGGAATTAGAGTGTTTTCTTTTTTTTTTTTTTTTTTTTTGACATGGAGTCTCACTCTGTGGCCCAGGCTGGAGTGCAGTGACATGATCTCGGCTCACCACAACCTCCACCTCCTGGTTCAAGCGATTCTGCTGCCTCAGCCTCCAGAGTAGCTGGGATTACAGGTGCCTGCCACCCTGCCCAGCTAATTTTTGTATTTTTAGTAGAGATGGGTTTCACTAAGTTGGCCAGGCTGGTCTCGAACTCCTGACCTCAGGTGATCCACTGGCCTTGACCTCCCAAAGGGCTGGGATTACAGGCGTGAGCCGCTGCACCCAGCCAAGGTGTTTTCTAGTTTTAGTAAAAGTTTGGGGTTGGGATTGAGGGAACAAGCCATGAACCCCTGGATCAACTGGGGCAACTGCTGCCAGCCCCCTATAGTAGGGCCATGAAAATAGTGAGAAAAGAGCCTGGTGAGGAAGGCAGAGGAAACCCCTTCCTAGGGCCCCCTTCCCTCCTCCTCCTCCTCCCCAGTCTCCCTCCCCACCCAGCCCCAGTAAGCCCTATTCTTGGCCCAAAGGTTACTCAGCAAACCCTAAAGGAAAGGCAGAGCCTTGGTGGGGAAGACAGATAGGGAAGGAGAGAGAGAGGAGGGAGAGCAAGGGTTGAAGGGTGCTGCAGAGAGGGAGAGGTGAGGATATGGCAGCCACAGGGGAGAGGGGAGAGGACTGTGGAGAAAAATAGGGAGAGAAAAGAGTCAGAGAGACAAAAACCAGGAGACCCAGGCGTGGACAGAGAGACTAATGGAGACGAAACGGGGAGACACGTGGGGAGAAGAGACTCAGGCATTTGTTGGGGAGAACAGGATTGGAGGGGTCAGTGTTAAAGGAACCTCTACAACGAAGATGAAGCGAAGAGAAGGCGAGACTAAAACGTGGGTGCAGAGTGGGCGTCACTGGGCTTGGAGCAGTAAACTGGCGCAGGAATGGGCCGCGGACCCGCAAGCCTACACTGCCCAAGAGTCAGTGAACCTGAGGGACCTTCCCCCAGGCTCTGAACCACGCGGGACGCCCGGGTCCTCGCGTGGGTGCCGACAGGGCGTCTCAGCGGGAGCCCCGCCCGTAGCTGGGGTGAGGAGGGCAGGAGGCGCCACAGCCAGGAGGGCGGGGACCAGACCTGCCCCGTCTCGCCCCGGGCTCCGTGCGCGATCCCCGCCCCCACTGGGGGCATGGGAAGGAAAGGGAAGGGAGGAGGGTGAGGCGGCCGGACGCTGGGGTTTCCCCAGCCACCCCAAGAGGAACTGACTCTGGGGTCGACTGCCAGCGTTTAGCACAGTGGGGTCCTCTTGGCCTTTGGTGGAAGCGCAGGCTCCTCCCCACGCGCGTGGCACCCACGTGGGGCTTTCTCACCCCTCCCAGATTCGTTTTCTCACCGCGGTCTCGTAGACTCACCCCCAACCCAGCACTTCCCCAGCGGCTGGGCTCTACTCAGCCCATTCCCCTCCATCCTGCAGCGAGTTGGGGGCAGCGTAGGTGGCGCTGGGTATTCTCTCCTCCGCCCCGCTCACACCACCTTTCCCACGCTCGTCTCCCCTCTCAGTAAAGCCCTTTCCATGACCCCGAATTCTAGGTCTCCTGAGAGCTCGATTCCTCCGCTGGGCTCCCCGCTCAGTCCCTCATGTCCCGGTGGGAAACACCGAGGACACCTCCGCATCACGGGCGCCCTCCCGGGTCTCCGCTCCTCTCCCGCTAGCCGCCTCCTTCCAATAACCTCGTCTTCCTTTCTCCCCACATTTATCACACCAGCCTCTGTTTCTTTTTCTACGACTCTCCCCCAGCCCCGCATTCTGCGTGTTCTTCGCAGCCTCTGGAAGGGGGTCCGCTGTCACTTTCCTGGCACCCCCTGGGGTGGCCTTCATCTAGCTTTTCTGTCCTTCTTGAATCTTTCCACCTCAGGACCCCCGCGCTCCGGGTCAACTTTCCTCAGTGCCTCTCTCCTTTCATAAATACTGGCGTTTTCGCTTCACCCACACCAGGCTCCCCACTCTCTGCAACTCCCACCCCACGATCCCCTCATTCAACATGTCCTGGAAGAGGGAGCTTTCTTCTACCCTCTCCCTATTACTTCTCTCCCTCTAGGGGACTCCCTCCACGACCCCGCATGTTCCTGTCGTCGTCTAGAAGCGGTCCACTTCGCTATCTCCTTCTCTCCAAGACCAGGCCCCTGGGGGGTAGGGGGCTCAGTGCCATCCTCTTTCGACACCCCCCTCCCACCATCCCACGGTCCTTGTGCCCCGGGGGTCCTGTTCCTCCAGCCAGTTTCCTCTGCCAGTCACTTCCTCCCCGTGGCCCCGGCACTCCGGCGCCCCCTGGGGGCCCCCCTCCTGACTCCCCTGCCCCTCCGAGCTCACCGTGGTGGGTTTCCACCATGAGCACGCGGGTGACCTCCTTGGCGTAGTAGTCGGCCTCCGGCTCGGGCTCCGGCTCGGCGCTCTCCCCGGCCACCCGGTCGCGGGTGCTGTTGTACAGGGCGAGCACGGCCTCGGGCAGCGGGCCCGGCGGCACCTCCCCCTGGTTCGGGGGGCTGGCGAGCCGCAGCTTGGACAGGATCTGGCCGCGGATGGCCTCGATGCGCTTCCGCTTCACGAGCTCCATGTCGATGGTCTTACAGGTGGATAGTCCCGCAGCCGGCCTGCCAAGCGTCAGCACCAGGAGCCACAGCAGCGGCAGCAGTAGCGGCAGTAGCCGCAGCCCGGAGGGCGGCATGGGGGAGGCGGCGCCCCCTGGCACTGTCGAGAGCGCGAACAGGGCTGATGCGGTGGGGCCCCTGCAGGGGCTGGGGGTCTCCCGGGAAAAGGCAGGAGGGCCTCGAGGGAAAGTTGAGGTCCTTAGGGCGCCGTGGTGGAGGGGAGGCTCTGGCCGGGGTGTCTCAATAGCCTACGGAAATAACCTAGATGGGCGAGATCTAGTACCAGAAGGTGGATGGTCTTGAATAGGGGATCTGTGGCAGGTCGGAGAGAGATCCGTCTCCTGGAGGAGAAAAGGTCTAGGATGCGCGGGGACTCGGGAGACAGCCTGGAGATGAACGCGGCGTGCAGGGGGTGCCCCCGAGGTCTGGGGAAAAGTCTTTGCGGGAGGCCGGGTTGGCGACTCCCGAGGGCTGGTCCGGAATGGGGGCGCCTGAGGGACGTCGTGTAGGGGGCAGGGAGGGAGCAAGCGTCCCCGGCGGTGAGGGGAGGCAGTCTGGGGTCCTCAAGTTCTGCCTCCTCGCGGGGTAGCGTCGCGCCAAGAGGTCCCCGCGCCTCCGGCTCCCAGCGGCAACGGAAAAGTCTCAAAAGTTTTTTTCCTCTTCTCCCGACCAGCTCGTCCCTCCTCCCGCTCCTCCTCCCCCTCCTCCCCGCAGTGGCGGGGGCGGCTGCGGCGGCGGCTGGTCTCAGACTCTGGGGCCTCGGGCTGCTCCTCGGCGACTCCTTCCTCCGCTCCGGGCCGAGGCCGGCCCCGCGGGCGGCTCAGAGCCGGGGGGTGCCCCGGACGGGGCGTCCCCCCTGCCCCCCGGCCGGGGCCCTCGCTGTCTGGCTGATCCGCGGAGGGAGGTGGGAGGGAGATGGCCCAGGGCGCGAAGGGCGGCGGCGGGGACCCGCTGGGTCGGCGGGGGGTTTTGAAGCCGCCCCGGCCCCACCCAGGAAGCTCACGGGGCGGGAGCGGGGGCGGCTCCCAGGGGGAGGGCATGGGGGGGCTGGGCCACCGTCCTCATCTCGCGTGGGCGGGCTCCGAGGGGGGTCCCTTCAGCCCTGGGGGAAAGGGGGCGGGCACCCCGGCTCCGCCCCACAAACAGGGTGCTGCCTCCTGGCGGCCAAGCGCCACCAAAGCGGGTGATCCAGATGCGCTGTGGCTTTGCGGGGCGGTGTGGGTCACCAGAGAAAAGAGGACCAGGCGCAGAAGGCTTAATCCGGGGGATGAGACACAGGGGAGCAGACCAGGGGAGGGCAACCCAGAATGGGAAGAGTGTGAGGCTGGGGCACAGGGTGGGGAAGAGGGTCTGTCAAGGTGGGGGCCTGGGGAGGGTGTCAGTGGGAGGAGGAACAACAGGACACCAGAGAAATGGAGGAGTCAGAGGCAGACACCTGTAAGAATGGTTCTTTACTGAGCACCTCCCTGTGCCAAGCAGCCTCTTGACCCGACACCCTGCGACCCCACACATTTACTGTCCCCAATTTACAGATACAGAAACTGGGCCCAGAGTGACCCAGAGGTCCTCACAAGGACAGAAGCAGTGCCATGCCTTAGCTGGGGTCAGCTCTGACAGTCTCCAGAGTCCATGCTCTTGACCCCTGTGCCATCCTGCCCCTCACGGGGTATCCAGGGGTGCAGGTGGTGGTGGTGGTGGAGGCAGGGTCCCTCAGCACTCAACGCCATAGCGGTCGAAGTGGCGCAGCAGCAGGCTGATCTCCAGGTGCACGGTGCCACCAGCAGCCGTGTGCAGGCGATAGCGGTCGGCACCACTGTAGATGGTGTCCCCATGCAGCAGCTGCGGCCCCCCACCCACGAAAGCCCGTGCCAGCTGCTCCCGCCAACTGCCCAGGGGCCGCCATGTGGGGCAGGCCAGCTGGTGGGTGCCTGGGCTGCTAGGCACATGACAAAATCCATAGCCTGCAAGCTGGCAGCGGCCAAAGCTGTCCTGGGACCACACCTGGAAATGGAGCCGGGGCCAGCCTGTAGGAAAGGAGGGAGATGGGAAAGAAGGGATGGGTGAGGACCAGCCTCCTGCTCCTGATTCCCTCCTCCTTGATGCTTACTGGGCACCCCAGGCCCAGTCCCTTCCTCTCTGGGTTTCTGTCCTAGGGTTTCCAACCCAGCCTCCTTTCTAGGCTCCCACCCTCTCATCTACCCTCACACAACAGCCAAACAGATCTTTCCAAATCGATGTTACTCCCCCTGCTCAAGATCCTTCCATAGCTCCCCAGTGCCCTTGGTATAAAGCCTAACCTCCTCAACATTCAAGGCCCTTCTCATCAGGCCTCTGTTGACTTTCCTCTCTGTGGTCGCCTCCTCCATGACCCCATGTTAGGGCAGCCCATTGCTCCTCCAGTCCCCAGGTCACCATGGTGGGCCTTAACAGGGATGCCTCCTGCCTTCCCTCCCCAAGTCGCTGCCCTGTTCTCTTTGGGCTCAGGGCCTTGCCTTCTTTCTTGCCTTTCTCTCTTTTTTTTTTTTTTTAAGTAGAGATGGGGTTTCTCCATGTTGGTCAGGCTGGTCTCAAACTCCCGACCTCAGGTGATCCGCCCACCTTGGCCTCCCAAAGTGCTGGGATTACAGGC
>CAUYLG010056264.1:0-88855 GCA_963573385.1 Cacajao melanocephalus | reverse complement strand
GCTTAGTTTGGCTGAATATGAAATTCTGGGTTGAAAGTTCTTTTCTTTAAGGATGTTGAATATTGGCCCCCACTCTCTTCTGACTTGTAGGGTTTCTGCTGAGAGATCTGCTGTGAGTCTGATGGGCTTCCCTTTGTGGGTAACCCGACCTTTCTCTCTGGCTGCCCTTAGCAGATATTTTCTATATTCTTAATATTAATATTTTAAATATATTACTGTGAACTGTTAAAATTTAAGTAAAATGTTTTAATCTTTTTAAAATTTTATTATAGGTGTATTTTAAATATGCTTTTCTTTCTCTATTCCTTTGTGAAGCTACATATGATCATTCAAAATGTATGATTCCTATAATACAGATAGTTATATTGAGGCTTTACCTTTTTATTCTTAAGACAGTAAATTTTACTCACTGACAATATGTCATCTCATAGGTCTAAAAAGTATTCTCATTTTATTTGAAAATGATGATATAAATTTTTACTAATCATACTTTTAAAACCAAATCGTATGCTGATTAAGTTAATTTCACATACACAATGTAAGTAAATGAAAATGGAACTCTCATTCATAAAATGAATCATCATAATCCTAGAATGAACTTTTTCTCTGTAAATATTGTCTCTTTTATTCTTAACAATGTGTAACCATTCTGGGACTTTCAAAGTTTTACTTTCTCTCCCATTTGCTACACATTTAAATATGTATTCTTATGACCAAGAAGATGCAGAAAGTTAGCTCTTGTTAAAGAGAAAGGCAGAGAAGCCATACAGAAATCGCTGCCAGAATACTTGGGACATGAAGAGACAAAGCATGAAATGCAGTAGTGACAACAATGAAGAGTTTTGAACAAAAATAGCCTGATTCTCATTTACCTCTGATGCCCTGGGCTTCAAATATGAGAGAAAGAAACTATAGCATGGAAAACTGCAGTAGCTACAATCCAGCATGGCTATCATCCAATAAGAGCAATGGAGCAGAATAAAATAAATCAAAGCTTGAGGGATTAGAGTTTAATACCATTTGATTAAAGACAGAGACACTGCATGCACTAAGCTTCCTATTCTGTTAAATAACACGTCAGTGATTTTTTATTTGGTAGTTATATTTTAATTCATGTTCTATACATGTAATAACATTCTCCCATTTGGCGCTCCAAGAATACTCATTCAATGAAAATAGTTACCAGTTCTGCAAACATGGGAAGAAGAAGAAATTTTCTCTTATATTTCATTTCTATTATGAAATTACATGTAATCAAGAAGATCTTAAGCATTGCTTGACTAAACTTGAGATAGTCTTCTTCCTTACTACAGGCCCCGACCTCCTTTTACTTTAAGCATTTATTTTATAGAACTTGTAAATTCCTTCTCCACTTCTTTGAAATATATGTAAATATTTTTATATGTCTCTTACCAGTTTTATGACCTTGGGATCTCTCTCAAGGACTTAGGAGTGATCTCTTAGAAATGAAATTATCAAAGAAGACAGGATTACTATCTCCCAGTCTCTGTTAGGGTAGCAACGTAATTTCAGTAGGCTCCAATTAGCAAACATGAAAGACATAATCACAGAGAAAATTGGTAAGCTTGGGAATAATTTCTAGTGCTCAATATATCTCTGGATCAACCTCCCCCTAAATTTTCCACTAGTGCATCCCAGTACTTAAAAAAAGGAAGAGAGGAAAGAAAAGGTAAAGGAAATGGGAGGAAAGAAAGCACCCCTTGTCTTTGGTTTCAGCAGAGTTGCACTCAAACTGAGTTCTAGCCTTTTTTTATTTGTCATAATATCAATGGAGAAAGTATTCCCTTTTCAATAAATGGTGTGGGGATAAATAGCTAACTACATGTCGAAGACTGAAACGGGACCCCTTTCTTATACCATATTCGAAAATCAACTCAAGATGAACAAAAGACTTAAATGCAAAACCCAAAACCATGACAACCCTGGAAAACAACCTAGGCAATACCACTCCAGACATACAAACTGGCAAAGATTTCATGATGAAGACACCAAAAGCAATCGTAACAAAAGGAAAAATTTTCAAGTGGTATCGAATTAAATTTAAGATCCTCTGCTTAGCCAAAAAACAAAGAAACCAGAATAAACAACCTACAGAATTGAAGAAAATGTTTGCAACTTCTGCATCTGACAAAGGTCTAATATTTAGCATCCATAAAGAACTTAAATTTACAAGAAACAACCTCATAACCCCATTAAGTAGTGGACAAAGGTCACAAACAGATACTTTTTAAAAGAAGACCACATGTTGATACATGCGGTCAACAAGCATAAGAAAAAAAATCTCAGTATCACTGAACATTAGAAAAACTCAAATCAAAACCACAATGATACCATCTTATGCCAATAAGAATGGCTAATATTAAAAAGTCAAACAATAACAGATGCTGGCAAGGTGGCAGAGGAAAGAAAATGCTTATGCATTGTTGGTGGGGGGGCATAACTTAGTTCAGTCATCATGGAAAGCAGCATAGCAATTCCTCAGAAAACTAAAAGCAGAAAACCCATTTGAATTCAGCAACCTCATTACTGGTTATATACTTAAAGGAATATAAAGTGTTCTACCATAAAGACACATGCATACATATATTCATTGCAGAGCTATTCACAATAGCGAAGATGTGGAAACAACCCCCATGCTCAATAATGGTAGACTGGATAAAGAGAATGTGGTGGGTATACACCATGGAATAGTATGCAACAATGAAAAACGAACAAGATCATGTTCTTTGCAGGAGCATGGGGAAAGCTGAAGGCCATTTTCCTGAGCAACTAACACAGGAATAGAAAACTAAATACCGCATGTTCTCATGTACAAGTGGGAGGTAAGTGATGACAACATGTGAACACAAAGAGGAAAATAACACACACTGGGGACTACTTGAGGGTGGAGGATGGGAGTGATGCTAGCAGCAAATCCATACATGTCTGCACATACCTCAATTCTTGCCTCCTCAGAAGAAGCAATTCAACTGAGGGCCATAAGGCAGAAAGAGAGACTGAGGCCAGTTTTAGAGCAGGAGTGAAAGTATTAAAAAGCTTTAGAATGGGAATGAAAGGAAGTAAAGTACACTTGGAGGAAGGTCAAGTGGTTGACTTGAGAGATCAAGTGTGCAGTTTGACCTTTTGTCTTAGGGTTTTATATGTTGGCATACTTCTGGGGTCTTGCATCCCTTCTCCCCTGATTCTTCCCTTGAGGTGGGCTGTCTGCATATGCAATGGCCTGCTAGCACATGGGAGTGAGCATATGCAGTGTGTTTACTGGAGTTGTATGTATGCTCACTTGAGGCATCATTCCATTACCAGTCAATGTCCCTGGAAGGTTAAAGTTAAATGCCACCATTTTGACTCTTAATGCTCTGCTCATGTCTTGACTAGCTACTTACTGTAACAGAAGGAGGGAGAGGATCAGAAAAAAATAACCATTGGGTACTCAGGACCTTGGTGATAAAACAATCTGTACAACAAATAGCCATGACACAGGTTTACCTATATAACAAACCTGCACATGTACCCCTGAACCTAAAATAAAAGTTAAAAAAAAAAAAAACTTCCTTGCTGATTTAACTTTGCCTGGTATGATGCTTTCTTTGGCCTAATGCATTTATATTTTGCACATCATAAGAACATACAGCCACAATTCATTCATCATTCTTTGATTCAGAGCACTAATTTATTCCTTAATCCTTTAAATATGTTTTTAATATCTTAGAGTGCCAGAGTCTTTGGAATACGTTGAGACATAAAGAAGGAATATTCTTATTACTCATGTTATAATAACCAGAAATATTTAGTCTCCATTTTTAAAGTACATTTGACAAGCAAATATTGTTTTTGGAGAGAATTACTTTACCAAAGCTAACCATTCATGGTCTACCCAGAAGATATTTGTTTATTTTTATTTCTTTATATATTTTATTTGCCTGTTTATTTTTTCTTGTTTTTTCTAAGTGGGAATCCAGAAAAGTTCCCAAAGCCTTTGAAAAAGGCTACAAACAAATGAAAAAGTTGGATTTTGTTCATTTATTTTGCACCATGAGAGAAGAGCTTTTGTTCTTTACTTGTAGACGTTTAATCATTCACTTCATTTAATATTCTTTCAGATACAGGTATGGAAATACACAAAACCAAACAGGTGATTAGTCTTTCTGTTCCTTACTTTTTAAAAAGAAATATCTGACTGAAGTTTTATGTATAATTTGCTTTTGGGCAAGCAGTATATTACACCAAAAGCATATCAGCCATATTATCATATAGCTTGATTTGGAGACAGGCAAAGTGACTGATATTTTGAATTTGATCCAAGTGTAAAAATAGATCTTGTATTTTAGGGCCTAAATCGTACCTCACAAAATGAGAGCACTCCCCAGGTAGATAGATTTCTGATAGATATTGTGCATTTTATCTAAAACAAATATTCAACTTGGTAAAGCACATTCATCAAGGCATCAATTCTAGGATAATACAACTTACTGAGTCTGTGAGAAAACAAATTGCTACAACCGACCTGTTAATAATGGCTATTTAAAAATGTTAAAAACTTGGGGAATTAAAAAGTAGATTTTGACAAGACTCTAGAGAAAATGTACCATTACACATATGTCTAACTTTATTTTTTTTAAATGCAGTGAAATCTCTTGAAGAGCTTGGAGAATTGGGAAAAAATTTGGGCATACCTTTATGTGTTATTTCCTAACTGAAGGGTAGGTAAAAGGATAATTGGTGAAATCTGTAAAACAGATCAATACTTCTGGAAGAAGAAAACCAAAAAGGCCGTTTACCCCCGGTAGAGAAAGCGTCTAATCAGGTTAAAGATGAGAGAAATAGCATTTTGTGCAGGTTCTGATTGTGAATTTTCTGGCTCAATAATGAGAGAACCAATGTACGCATGAATAAAAAAACCAACACAAATTGCTGAAAAGCAGCAATTTTTCCCTTGTAGATTTTTAATGTAAAAAAGGGAAGCACATTAAGAGTATAAAAAGAATGCTCAATGCAGAATTATTTTTAATAGCTAAAATCTCTAAATTACCTAAATGTTCAATAATAGGAGAAAATGATTATGTAAATAACAGTTTAGTTGTAATGAAAAAATACTAAGCAGATATGCAAAATCATGTTCATAAAGTTAATGACACAGAAATACTCATATAATTTAAGGGACAAAATCAGCCTAGAAAATGCAGTTTATGCTTTTAACATGATTAAATAATATATATATATATATGATATACATATATGTACACATAAAAATATTAGAATTTAAACCAGAATCAAAATATTATGCTTCTCTAGGTGTAGAGATCATAAGTTTTTCCTTCTTCCTTTTATCTCCTTTTCAAATTCTCTGCACTAAAAAAATACTGCTTCTCTAATTAGAAAAAAAAAATGAATAAATAAATAAATAAAATGTGTTAAGACTAAAATTTTTTCCAACTTGTAAGCTAAAAAGTTAGCCTGCCAAAGCTTCATGGATGCTGAGTCAGAGGCAAAGTACTTTATTGCTCATGATGACAGAAGACAGCACAAGCTTCAATGGTCTCATTGGCCCCCTTAGCACCGGAGTCCCGCAGGGGTGAGGAGCAAAAGTTTGAGTACACGGAGTCTACTCATAGCACACTCCAGGAACCCTGAGTTTAAGGAACCTGGATCTTCTGGAGCTTCTAGCAAGCTTGCCTAAAATTTGTCCCAAAGGGAGAGAATATGTTTATTATACCCTTCAGGAAACAAGTCTACCTTCTGTCTCAAATGGAGATGTTGTCTCTATCTTCAAAGCTGACTGCTATTAAAAAAAAAAAAAATCCTTGAAATTGTAGTTTGCCAAAAGCATCCAATGCCTCTTGTTCAGATCATGTGCCAAAATTTAAGAGAGTCATTGGACGTATTGTCTCCCAACGGAAGAAAAATCTCCAAAGTCAGTGTCTACTATGTCTTTATATTCTGAACTTGTTGGCAAAAGGAACAGTGCCCTTAACATATTGTTGTTGCAATTATTAACACTGACATCCCACTCCCTGAGTCTGCAATAAAGTTCTTTATACGACAGTACCAGAACTTGCATTACAATCCTAGTAAGGATCTGTGACCTCTTGTGACACCTGCATTTCAGTGCTAAGCAAACACTGGCTTGTGCTTTGGTTATTACAGGTGGTTTCCTGCATCTGTTTCTCTCCAAAGGAATTCCTGAGTCAAATCATAGATCTGATCCCTGGAACACATACTGAGGGGAAGGTGGGATGAGGATCTTTGGGTAACCAGTCTACTTCATGAGTCAGAATGTGAATAGGCAAAATACCTTTCTAACATTACTAAGATATATTCCCAAGCCAGAGCCCATGAAATTAAAAAAAATAGGCTATTAGGTATTTAAAATGAAACTATCTGATATTGGTTCATATATTAAAACCACTTCTTCCACAAATGAGAATCCTCTGTTGCTCAGAAGGATCCCTCAGATATCTAAGCTCATTACTAAATCTTAATTATTTGTGACATTAGAGAAGTTGAATTCTACTCCTTATATTCTTTGGTCTGTGCTTTTTAAATTCTTCTTTATTATAGATAGAGATCTAAGTTAAGTTACCAGGCATAACACAGACAAATGTCACACTATTTTTACCATAACTGTAACTTAAAAAAAATCACTTGATCCAGTGATTTTTATTTTCACTACTACTAGCTCTATCTTTACCGGCATTCTGTTTGAAAAGAAATCAGAGCTAAAACAACATTTTGGCTTCCTAGAAAAGTCAGTAAATGGAATAAAAATATTAAAATCACACAGTTTTTTTGAAAGTGGTCATTGAACTTGGTGCTTTAATGGAAAAGCAATAATTTACCATTATGGTAATTTTCAGAATTGCAAACACCTGCAAACACCAAACATTCATTAGAAAAATGAAAAAAGTTAGTAGAGTGTATGATGATTATGCTAGCTTTTTTTTAATGTCTCTGTTCATATCACCTGCTAAATAAATGATTATAAATTTAGTTCATGATTATACTGGAACACAGGTTGATATGGTTTGGCTCTGTGTCCCCACCGAAATCTCATCTGTAATTGTAATCTCCATAATCTCCATGCATTGAGTGAGGAACCAGGTGGGAGGTGATTGGATGATGGGGGCATTTTTCCCCGCTGTTCTTGTGATAGTGAGTGAGTTCTTATAAGATCTGATTGTTTTCCCTGCTCTTGCTGGCTCTCTCTTATCTGCCACTATGTAAGACATGCCTCTTCCCCTTCCACCATGATTGTAACTTTTCTGAGGCCTCCTCAGCCATGCAGAACTGTGAGTCAATTAAACCTCTTTATTTTATTAGTTACCCAGTCTCGGGTATGTTTTTATAGCAGTGTGAAAACTGACTAATATACAAATCTTCCCTTTTATTCATTCTACTAACCTAGCAACAGTTAATAAAATGCTCTCCATACCAAGGACAATGCTTGCTAGATAGATGAGTTTAAAAATGGCTATTTTTAACATTGACATTTTTAAAAAGTTAATATTTTTGTCTACAGAACAAAAGTAGATCAGAATATTATATCTTTAGATTGAAGTGTGGATGTATTTTTCCCTTCTGTGAGGGAGAATTTATCCCTACATTTAAAGAAAAAGTGTCATCTAATTTTTTATTAATAAAATGTTGTTTAATTCAATAACAATTTAGTGGCAAGAAGAAGAAAAAATGTAGCTTACATTGCTCCAACTCTTAGTCCCTTTAATCACCCAATCCACAAATATTAACTAAGTTAATGTGTACAACTTCAGAGGTTCTCAAATTTACATACTTATAAGCTGTTTGAGTTTAGGCAAATCAGTGTAATTTTTTTGTTTTAGGCTCCTCATCTGTAAAATGTGGTTAAAATAGTACCTACATGTTATGATTGATGTTAGAATAAATTAAATATACATATATATAGAACTTATAGTAGTAACTAGATCATATAAAAACTCAATAGTATTTGGCTATTGTTATTTTTATCATTTTTACTCCTTTCTTGGAGTACTATTACAGTCTACTCACTAACTAAAAATTCTACTTTCTTTTCCTCTCCCTCGTTTTTCTTTTCACCTGCTGTTTTCATCAAAGTAACCTGTCTAAAGTACAAATCACATCTTTCTTGCTGAAAACACTTCAGTACGTCATACAAATTCCAGCCTCTACAATTTAACCCCAATCTAGTCTCTCCACATTTATTTCATACAACTGCCCCTTGCTTACTTTACAAGCTATAAAAATAGGAGTAGTCAGAGTTCTGAGCTTTCTTCATGTCATGCATTTCCTTATACTTTATGGGTATTTCACTTGAGATTTCTCCAACAACCAATAGTTGACTGAAATCTTTCATCCTTCAAGTTTTATCTTAGAGTGACACTTCCCCATGAAAATATTTCTGATTCTCACAACTAAATATAAATTCACAACTAACTAGAACAATATAATCCATCTCTCTTTTGAGCCCCCCACAATACTTCACTAGTATTTTTCCTATATTAATTACCTAGCTTTGTTTTTATTTTCTTTATGAAATCGTGTCCCTCTGTTGCTGAGGCTAGAGTATGGTAGCTGGATGCTGGCTTACTGCAGCCTCAAATTCCTGGCCTCAAGTAATCCTCCCACCTCAGCGCCCTGAGTAGCTAGGACTATAGGTGTGTACCACCACACCTGGCTAATTATGTATTCATTAATATATTTAACGTATATTAATATATGTTAGTATAGTAAATATTGCAATCATTGATATATATAAACATTGGTGGACTTACTATACATATTATATTTACATGTGTGTGTATATAAATAAATATACATGGAGAAAATATCCTTCTCCAAATGTGCCTACTAAATTTTGCTGACATTCTACAAACTGCCAAAGGAGCAATTCTTAAAACACTGAAAATAACAAGATCTTTTAATTGAGTTAAAATAGGCTTTGAGAGAGTTATTTCAGTCTGGTATCATCAAACCCAACTACTTATGATTGTGATTTGTTTTTGTTTTTGAAAGTTTCTGCCCCTTACATAAATTTCCTAAAAACACATTTAACCTATAACATTATTTTAGTCTTGAAGCTCCTCTTTGTAGAACCCACAGGAGTCTTCTGAGGGATACAGAAGCAGTCTTATGTATGGCCTGGAAGCAGTTCTAAAGGAGGGACATACCTAACCACAGGAGCCTTGAAAATGGACTCTGAAGAGCTATAACTATCACAAAGAAATCATCTCCAGGGCACCATTGCTGACTATCCCCAAATTGTGCGATACACATGCAAGATTCAGTGCTACATGGTGAGAATGGAAGCTTTCAAAAGAGTGAGAACTGATGATCAACGTGAACTCAGGGCAATTGGGGAAGGACACATCTTCAAAGCAGGAGAAAGCAACCAGTGCAAATTATACCTTAGAGGATCTGGAGTTCAAACAGTCTTTACGTTAACTGCAAGTGAGGAGACAGTACTTTTGAAAAATAATTTTCTTTTTCACATATACATTTATTACCTTTAAATTAATGTAAAAGTTATAATATAGCTATTTAAAAAATAGTATTTCTATGAACTCTAAAGTCTAGACATTAAAAGAGTCAGCATTCTCTCCTTTAGAAGACATCTTTTAGGTCTCAAATGCGGTTGAGAATGCATGAGAATACAATTGTATGATTCTTCTTTTAAACCATTATTTGTATTTGGAGCCAAAAAAGTAACAAATTTGCCAAGGGATGTATAATGCTATTATGAGGTATTGCATAATAATTTTCATGCTTTGGCTTTTAATCTTATTCTATAACCTTAGCACACCACGTAACGATTTTGGCAGCTAGTACCAAGTCCATCATTTACACTTGCACAGAAATCTAGGACACTGTTCAACAGCCATTTTCTATAAAGGGCCAGATAGTAAATATTTCAGGCTTTGCAGGACACACTGTCTTTATTGCAACTACTCAAGTCTGCCATTGTAGTTCCAAACCAGCTATGAGCAATATATAAGTGCACAGTTGTACTCAAAACAAAACAGGTAGTGAGCCAGATATGGCCAGGCCATACTTTATCAACCCTTAGTCTAAAACATTCTTTTAATGTTTTAGCTACAAATTGAAGAGTGTTGTTAGGATAGAAGGACCCCTGCTTATCTGCATTATATTTTCCTTCTTGCATTCTGTTCAATCACCTTACACTAGTCAAAAGGATGGACTTATTGTTATCCTTGCTTTGTTTGTGTTTTCTTGCATTTGAAACATCAATCCTGCCAGAAATTCCTGTCTTAACATATTTCTCACCAGAAATCTCATTAATATTTCAAAGGCCAACACTGAACTTGCTTTTTTTCTTTTTTTAAAACTTTTATCTTCCTCGGTTGTGTTATGTCAGGCCTCCAAGTCCACATCTGGCTGTTACAGCCTTGGTGACCTGCACATACACCTCTGGATGGTCCACAGGAGCCAAAGAGTCTGAAGTAACCACAAGTAACCAGGTGGCCACAAAAAGAAGTGAAACAACTTGTTCCTGCCTCAACTAATTGCTCTCCCCCTGCAACCTGCAACCATTGTTCCTGCTCATCCTTGTGGAATTTCCCTTGCTGGACATTGGGTTTCTCAAGACCCTCACCCCTGTAACTATGAAATTTACCTCACCCTCCCCTCTGCTTGCAACTTATACCTCCCACTCTTAGGATTATGCCTGTTTGTAATAGATGACCCTTACCCTTGTGATCACGCACCCCTGATGCCCTTCCCCTCCCCAAGATAGATTAACCGACCCCTACCCTTGTGACCATGCATCCTGTGATACCCCTACCCTCCCTAAAATAGATTACCACCTTTAATTGACCACTTGCCCCAACCTATAAAATCAACTCCTGTACTACCACTCTCCCCTGACTCAGCCCGCCTGCACTGGGCTGAATAAACAGCCATGTTGCTTACACAAATCCTACCTGGTAGTCTCTTTACGCGAGCGATGAGCCTGACATGTTATTCTTCCTCTTAATTCTTAAAGCAATGTGTCTGCAGATTCTCTAAAACCCTCTCAGTTCGTTCACCACGTTATAGTTGTTTATCAATGTGTATTTAGATGAATTACTTCACTTCAGATTTCTTTTGTTTTCTAATTGATCAGCACAGTGTTTTCTACAAAATCTCCAATAGACAGTTATTCAGTCAATAATTGCCAAAATAAGCACTTATTATATTTGGAAGGGGAAAGAAAAACATTTAAGGTAAATGTCATGGGATCAATTTGGCTAGAAAACTCCAAGTAAATCATAAGTCCCTTAGTTTATTTCCATATTACTTTTACAACAGAGCCTACCCATATTGAGGACTTCCAAACCTGGTTGACAATCTTGGACACTTGATATCATATTTTTGATACCATATTTTTAAATAAGAAGTTGTTATAATTTATCCAAATTGATTCAGCTGTTTATAAAATCATTTAATTTCCCTTGTAAAATTGAAGTGAAATATCATGTAAATATGTAAACAGCTTTTAAAACAAATAAGGGCTATTGCTTTCTAATGACAGCTAAGTTACTAAATTTGTGGTTTACTAGCATTTCTTTTTTTTTATTGCATTTTAGGTTTTGGGGTACATGTGAAGAACATGCAAGACTGTTGCATAGGTACACACATGGCAGTGTTTATTAGCATTTCAATATAATCATAGATAATTGTATTCTTCTTTGGAAATATGTCACCAGACCTTAGAAAATTGCAAATTATCAAATAAATATTACTGTCTCCCATGCAATACGTATATTCACCAACAAATTAATCCGTTTTTCTCTTTAATTTTCTTCCTCAATAAGCCTCAATTTTCAAAAAATAAATTTTAAAAAAAGAAAATCATGAAAGTCAAGGATTTATAATACTTTCATTAAAATGCTTATCCCTACATCTTTTTTTCAATAATTTTCTTATTTTTCCCTTTTTCCTTCATAATTGTTTTCCCTAAAAATTATCCTAGTTCTCATAGCATTTTACCATTATGGACACTCACCTACGTTTACATAGAGCTTTATTTTTTGCCCCTCACTTGGAAATGAGATATCTCTTTCTGTCCTGGGGTCTTTTAGGTTTAAGTGATCATTGCGAGAGAGAATCACTGAGAGCTGCAAGGGACGAGGCAAGGTCAACGGGAGGCTGCAGTAATGAGAATTAGACATAAGTCTTTATTCTGGATCATAAATCAGGTCTTAAAATACCAGGTAAGAGTTCAGAATAATACCCAGAAGGCAGAATTTTAAACACAAGCTGAAACTGCCACAGCAAAAATTGTAGCTAAGAAAATTATGACAGTGAAAGAGATAGGACCTAACCAACTCCATCTTGTTTCTAACCTTTAGGCTCTCCTTGTTCATTCCTGGGCATAGGCTGAACTAACCTAGGGAAGGAATTTAGTTTATGGTTTGATTCTGAAACAAAATTGATGATAGCCCTTTCCTGAAAAGACCCCCTTTTACCTTGGGGCCAGTCTGCCTTTGTAGGACTAACACATTAGCTACAACATTAGAAATTACAGTTTAGGGGTCATGCAGCCAGCCTCTGGCTGCAAGAGTCTGAACCTCCTCAAATTGTTCCTGGGAATAACATCACTATTGTAAAACCTAAGATCAGTGTTTGAGATATTTTGCAGCCCCTGCACTCTGATAGATCACCTGATATCACTCTGGTAATCTGACTTAACCAATTTGCAATACTACCCAGGAACAGAAGATAGCAAGGAAACCTCACTTCCACTGCCCGCTATGATTCCATCTCCAACCTGAGCTCTCCCCACTTCTCAAGCCCCTACCTGCCAAATTATCTTTAAAAACTCAGATCCCTGAATGCCAGGGGAGACTGATTTGAGTAATAATAAAACTCTGGTCTCCCACATAGCTGGCTCTGCGTGAATTACTCTTTCTCCATTGCAGTTTCCTGTCTTGATAAATCAGTTGTCTAGGCAGTGAGCAAGGTGAACCTGTGGGTGGTTAGACATTCAAGATGTCTTAGGATATTTATAAGTCTTGAATCTACAAAGACATCCCAGGTATAATGGGAAGTAGTTATTTATGTTAAATGAGGTTCTCTGGATTCAAGTAACCAAAACAAAATTGATGAAGTGGAAGCAGAAAAGAGGAATTCATTTTAATGGTATAGAGGCTAACTCCTAGTGTCCAATAAGAAGATGATAGGAACTAAAAATGAGAACTGAAAAGTTGTCAGGACTCCAGCTCTTGACCCTGTTTTTCTTTCTCTCTGATGATTTCACTGTCTCTTCCAAAACATACCTTTCTCTTGTTCTTCTTTGTATACATAACAGGAAAAAGAATGATAATTATTTCTCCTTAAGAAACTGATTTAGAATGTCTTTATCCTAACTTCAGATCTCTGAGAGTGAAAGTTTATGCACTTTTAAAAAGTCTAAAACAAGAGTACAAGATTTTGATAAAATATAGGTGCTGGAATGTTAGCTATAACGTTGTTTAAAAGAGAAGAAAACCCAAAAGCCCAATAGTAAGAGCTTTTAAAAAATTATAGTATATCCATAGAATGCTGTTGATTAAAATGATAGTGAAAATTCAGTAGCAAGTATATATATTTTTCCTTCTGTAAGGTAAGTAAACTAAGTTTGGAGAATGATATTCTATGCCCTCATACTAAAAAAAAGGTCTCATATAAGCCTCTTAACTTTTCTGCCTCCCAGGTGTAATCAATAATTGTTGATTTCAAAGTTCTTAGCTATTATACCAGAAATGCAGATATATACAGCGCATTGGAAAACCATTAACTGTATTGCTCATTTAGTTGTTGGTATATTATAAACTGTTTTAGGAATAGGTATATATTTTCTTATGGGACACATGAATTTCATAGCCTTTTGTGAATTCATTCATTGTCATGTAAAACATGGGTCTTTTTGGTTAGTCAGAAAGCTCCAAACTTGGCTGGTCTACATATCTCACTGCATGAGATGTGCCAATAATAATTCTGACTCCAAAAGTTTCAAATTCAAATTTATTTTATTCAAATTCACCTGCCTGAGAAGCTGAAAACTAAACTCAGATATTTCAACAATGTACACCTATTGGAGATGGTGGGAGAATATTGAGGCATAAACATGAGCCTACACAAAGTTACAGAGATAAGAAGAAAGGTTGGTTTTTCATTGTCTCTGTTGTAATTTTTAAAATAATTGATATTTAAACTCAAAATCCAAAAAAAGTCCATGGGTACATATGTGTACAAATGCATGATTAAATAAATAAATAAATGAGACTGTTCTCCTATGAAAAAGAATTTGAATAATTTTTAGAGATACGTTGAAGGAAATGAAACATACCTCTTAACTCCTCAAGTATAAGTTGTGCAGTGACCTCCTTGTAAAAACTACACTATGGAAAGAGGGGCTGAAAAACTAGCTTTGCAGTGGAGGAACATGACAAACACTACTTCAAGTAAGGTGATTCAATTTAACAGTAAGAGTGATAAATTATGTTGATAGTATGTACCCTTGATATTATATGATAACAATGTTATTTTAGAGATAACAAAAGAAGGAAATTGCAGAAATGTAACATGCAGCAAAACCTGAGAGACATTCATTTATAATATGAATGTGCACTTTCCTGAACCAGGCCTGTGTAGTAAGTATTGCAATCATTATTCTTCTGGTGCTCACCTTTCTAGCATGAAAGAGGGTCGATCAACAATTAAGTCAATAAGAAAGAAAATAAGCATACATTGTGATCATTCCTGTGAAAGAAATAGACATAACACCTACACTCCATGCATTATATTAGCGTGACCCAATTGTTATTCCTTTCTTAGTATTTCACCCTGCCTATATTAGTTATCAAAACACCAGGGGTTCTATCTAGGTCCTATTGCTTGCCACACAGACAGCCAGTCATTGAAACAATGAGTACTGCCAGGGAAGAAGGTTTTAATTGGGTGTTGCAGCTGAGAAGGTGGGAGATGAGTCTCAAATCCATCTCCAAAACTGGCCAAAGTTAGGTATTTATATAGCATGGAAGAAATGTAGCTATGTGTGGGAAAACAGGAATTAGGGAGATACAAGGAAGGGAAGTTGGTCAACAGGAAGCAGACGTAAGGCAACAGCAACAGGTAAGAGGTCTGGCATCTCATTGCCCAGACGTGGCTATCTGTAAGCTTCAATTCCTTGATACTATTTGGGTTTTCTGAGAAAGGAACCCAGATAAGATGAATGTAAGTTCTTCAGGTTTTAAGAGTGGGAAGATTAGGGTTGATACCATAAATACCTGCTCTATGGGACAATTGGGCTGGTTATACCTGCAACGCATAACTTTATCCCTAATTGCAGGACTCAGTTAACAATATTGACAGATCATAGTACTTTCAATCTGCCAATGTTTGGAGATGCTATAGCAGTTCCCAGGAGTAAAGGTGTTTCCAACCGCCATTGGGCTTGTTTTAAATGGTGGGAAGTGGATGTTCTGTAGCTCTATTTTAATTTGGAAAAAAATTACAGAAAAAATTGTGAAAATTTATGAAATAATTTGAACACGAATATTATGTCTTCCTATATAAAAAAGAATGAATTTTTAACCAATTCGTATTACTTCTGTGACAAATAGAATGCATTTTACTATACATTTCAGAAGCAGTGCCACATATAGTCTTTAAAAAAGCTTGCTTTTTGATTCGTTGTTTTTCTTGCTTTGTAGAAAGGAGATTTTCTTTGGCACCTAAAAGCACAGATTGTGGAATATCATAGATCAAGAATATGAGAAGAATTTGAGGCTAAACTGGTCAGGATAGGAAGATCAATGATAGCTTCCATTTCACTATTAGACATTACAACCACAAAACCGTCATGTCTGCTTCCAAGATATTTGAGTTTATGAATCTAAATAAAAATAAAATTTTGTTTTGGCCTGGCACAGTGGCTCCTACCTAGAATCTCAGCATGTTGGGAGGCCAAGGTGGGCAAATCATTTGGGGTCAGGAATTAGAGACCAGTGTGACCAACATGATGAAACCCCATTTCTACTAAAATACAAGAGAATTAGAAGGGCATGGTGACACGTGGCTGTAGTCCCAGCTACTCAGGAGGCTGAGGCAAGAGAATTGCTTTAACCCAGAAGGTGCAGGGTGCAGTGAGCCAAGATCACGCCACAGCACTCCAGCCTGTTGACAGAGTGAGACTCCATCTCATTAAAAAAACGTTTTTTCATTTGTTTGAAACTTAGTTTTATTTGGTCAACTTTTCTACTTACCTGATTCTTGTGTGTTTTAAAACTTAGTTTCAGGTAATAATAATCTATAACAATATAAGTTTTAAAAAATTCTTGGTGGATTATTTTCTAGTTTTTCTATGGTTGTTCTTTTATTAGATGTTGTTTTATAGTTCTTTAAAAAATTTTTTGTTTGATAATCAAAAATAAATTTGAATTAAAAGAAAATAAAATGTATATCGTATGTTTGTTCTTGGATTTTAATAAATCTTGGATTTCATGTTTTACTGTTTTTTAAATTTGTTTAGCTTTGTTTTTTAAGCTTTTGAAGTTAAAGGTAATACTAGAGATTGTTTGAAGCTTTTGGATGTTATTACAAGTTTCTAGACTTCATAAAGACCACAGAGCTTCCGGATCCTTTTAAATGGAAGAAAATTTGATAGAAAGCACTGATTCATCTTTGAAAGCTCTTGATTACTTAATTTCAGAGTCATAATTAAAGCAAAAAATATTTTCTAAGGATGACTGAGCACAAGTAAACATCTTGTGAAGAAATTCTTATGAATTCTAAATCTTAGCTTGGCAGCAACTTTGGTTCAATGGTTGTAAAGCAATGAAACAAGATGAAAAATAAGACCATAATTTGAAATATATTGGAAAATATGGTTTTAATAGTATTCAATCAATTCGAAAGGATAAGTTAATGAGTTAGAATGAGAATGAGCACAACTTCTGAATAGAGTTATTTCAAGATAGTTTTATATGAAGAATAATACTCTCAGTTATCTAATTTAATTTCTGTGCAGGAAATGAGAAGCCCTTGAGTAGACATCTGAAGGATACCCTACCAGCATCCACCCCTATGTCTCTTCTCCTGGGAACTTCTGCTTTCATTTTCTATGTTACTAATTTAGAGGCCAACTTGTTGGTAAATCCTAGGCCACCCACAATGGTCAGGAATAATTATCTGAATCCAACTGGAGCAATTAGGCTTTTAATTTTTTAAATTAGAAAATGAGTTGAAGAGTTTTCTTCTTTGTGATTCTTAGAGGGGAAAAAAAAGTCAGGAATATAGGTTTTCTGAGATGTAATAAAGAGCCTGTCTTTAGTAAGAATAATTGAATACCAAAATGAAGAGAGCTGAAAATATGAAAATGGAGGTAAAATATGCAGAAACAGTTGAATCCTTGCTTATAGATAGTGTCAAAATGTGACCACATCCCTGCCCTTCCAGTGGTTTTGTAGTTTCACATTTTCTTATTCAATAACACAATAAATAACTGTATATAATATTGTTTGAGTGCTCCTTCTACTTAACAATATCCTCTTCCTTTTTTTTTCTTCTTCATTATTGATATCTAATGTATTTGATGTATCTCTGTTAGATTGTATTTAGAAGATTTTTTTTTCACAAAGAAGATTTTTTTTTTACAGATCTTAAGGTTGTATTGGAGTTGTAGAATCAATATTCAAAGAGACTATTTCAGGACCTCTTTGGAAAATAGATGGAATAAACGCTAAGTGTGCTTGAGAGAGTATTACAGTTATTTTTAGTTTTAGAGCTCTTTGGTTGATATGACATGAATGTTACACGAGTGTTTAAAGCAACTGACTGGGCTAATGTTTTTAAAATAAACATACTATCTTCTTTCTCCCTTCCCTCATTCCTTCTGTCCCTTGCTATCTTCTTTTTTTCCTCTTTGCCTGAAAAAGTCAGTCTAAAAGGTATTCCTTAGGGGAGTCCAGTATGGTGGCTCTCCACATGGAGGAGAGAAGGCAGAATGTTGGGTAGGGTTTGGAGCATTATTGGAATGAAGGTGGACCCTGCGAGGAACCGATGGCAACTGTGTTGGCTTAGTACTGGAAGTAAAAGCCTGAATGTGATGAAAAAGCTGCCTCAGAAAAGGGTATTGCCAATGCCAGTGATTGACAGTGGAGGTCAGAGCTCAAGCAGAGTGAGGAGGACATTTTAACATCCAGTTGCAAGGTAACCAGAGAAAGATGAAGAGTAGATGAAGAGTGGCCATCCAAGAATTTGGTAGTGGCTGCAAGAGTGAGAGGCCTGAGTAGGATGAAGAAAACCTCAGTCTGTTTGTGGAGGTTGGGGAGAAGATGGTGGCAGTGATGGAAGATTGGTTAAATTGAGGAGAAGGTGCATGTGATTAAACTATATGTGCATGTATATATATATATGTATATATATATGTATATATCATATATATGTATATGTATATATATATGTATATATCATATATATGTATATGTATGTATATATCATGTATATGTATATATGTGTATATATATGTGTATATATCATATATATGAATATATGTGTATACATCTATATGCTATACATACACACATATATATCCATATGTCTATATATGATATCAGAACATCAGAATCAGGTATTTTACTGTGAGACAAAAAAAATACAAACATGGAGAGGAAGAAACAAAAATTGACCCTTTGATTTTTGATTCAATTTAGAAGTATCAGAGCGAATTCACAGACTGTGATATCTAAATTGATTGATACAGAGAGATACAGACGTGGATACACACATATATTCTTCAACCCTGTCCTCTAAGAAACCCTAGAAAGAGTAACACCCCTATAGTAATGATCACACTAGCAAATACATCTTGGTTTCTAAATATTATTCTCCCCTAAAGGCACCAAGGCCACCTGTGATAAATGGATACTTTTAGGACTGGAACAAGAAAAATATATGGCTGGCTTAGAATAGTCTTGAAAAGCAACATACTGGCCAAATCTAAATAATTTGAACAGTGAATTTTCTGACATGTCATTAATTATTTTTTCATTTTGTTTAATTTTATCACTAGTGATAATTTGTCAGATCTTTTGAATTTAGACACATGGGGTTGCTTGCTAGAAGGACCAAAACTCATCAGGAATCTAGTTTTTCTTGACAACTATATTATGTGACCTCTAGCACTGGTATATTTTATATTTCCATGTTTTTTCTGATATGATTGACACATTGCCTACAAATTGCCTTGGCTCTTGAATATATTTTCTTGATTATAACCTCAAGAACTCCACACCCTGACAAGTGAGTATGCTCTGATTTTCAAAAGCAAATATTCTTGTCATTAAAAGAACACTCTGTTATCCTTATTTAGCAGTGTCAAGGAATAGCTACTTATTTAGAATTGGAGCTCTAAATTTTATTGGCTTATAAATACCATCATTCAGTTTGATATTTGGAGTAACAAAATTTTCCCATTCTATAGCATTTAGCTTTTAATTTATCCCAAATCCCACAGTATGCAGTAAATGTCTATTATATAAGAATTACTGACTGTAAGTCTTTTTAAAAAATGTGTATCAGAAAGAAACTTAATTAATATACTGAGTTCACCTAGCAACATGCCACGTTTACACCATAAATCATTATCCTGAAGATAGCAAAGTGAAATGGAGATTACATTAAAAATAACAGTTCAGTGATTTCTTTGCAGATATGAAAATGTGATCCTTGCTTTTCACCTTGAGACAGAGAGTCTCTCTAAAAAAGAATGTGAATTCAAATAATTTGACCAAATTTTAAAAAATTATCTTGATCTCTATACTGCTTTTATAGGCTGCCAAAACAGTTTACTACAAAAACAACAGAAATTTATTCTTATATAGTTTTGTAGGCAAGTTCAAAATCAAGGTGCATTTGGGGTCAGGCTCCCTCTGTAGGCTCTAGGGAAGATTCTTTCCTTGCTTCTTCCCAGCTTCTGTTGGCTCCCATGAATGCTTGCACTGCAGGGCTTGCTTCTGCATCATGCCAGTATCTACTTTCATCTTCAAATGAACTTTCCTCTGTGTCTCTATCTCTTGAATATTCATCTTCTTTCTTTTATAAAGATGTGAATATTCACCTTCTTTCTTTTATAAAATCTTTTATACAGACTTCCTTTTATTTAGAATCTATCCTTATCCAGCCTGACCTCTTCTGAAGTAAGTATATTTGCAAAGACTCTGTTTCCAAATAAATTCATATTCTAGGACTCTAGGTAGACAAAAATTTTGGGAGGATACTAGTCAAACAATTACAGTCTTTATAAAGCAGATAAAACATTTCAAGCAAGTAAAAACTCCTACAGATAAACCATTTTAAAAGGTAATACCAACTCAATCATTTTCAATTGTCATCAATTCTTGTAAAACTAGCACACTTACATACACTGACTATCACAGCACACAAGGGACAACACAGTACTCCATGTGCTTTTGCTGAAACTGCTGTTTCCTTACTGTTAATACTGTAAGACTATTCATTGGAAACTAGCCTTTGACAGGACAAATTATAAAAGAGAAGCTGTAATTAGAGCTGGTTACCCACTCATTTCTAAAAGAATATAAACAAAAATCCCATCAGGATTTTATCCCCACCTCGCTCTCTTGAAAATAGGGTCATTTTATAATTTGGCTTCCAAATCAGGGTAAGAGTCTGGAATAATAGCCATTGAAGATAGTAACGTGGAAGGTGGGTGAAGGATGGGAAATTACTTAATGGCTACAATGTACAGTATTTAGGTGATGATTACTTTAAAAGCTCAGACTTCACTACTACACAGTATGTCCATGTAACAACATTGCCCTTGTTCCCCTTAAATTTATATAAGGAAAAAAAAAAAGACAGTGCAAGGAAACACTGTTAAAAATTACACTGAGACAACACATAAAAAAAGGTAGGAATCTGTCTGTTCTACCAATAATTGTGACTCAACAGGACTTTATTCCCAAATCTCATTTTAGGCACTGAACTAAATACATTTGGGATTCAATGTTTCTCATTATTTGAACCCTTGCACTGTGCCCTCTCAACATTACCTGGGCTATCACTGGTAAAATGTAATATTCCCAACCCCTGTGTTAGTGTTGCTTCACCAACTTGTTCTATCTTAAACCTGGCTGCAACCCCATCCAATGGAGATTATACTGACATTTCTTCTATAAGGATCCTGAAGTTCCTGAAGTTGAGGTAGGTGTCTTCCTTCTTTGCCCTTGAAAACTTCTTGGCTTGAAAATGTCATTTACTTAACAAGACATGACCTCACACTATACCACTGATACATCCTATGCTTTGTAGGTTATCCAATAACCTCCCAGTCATTCCCCATCCTTTCTTGGAAATTTTATTATTTAGTTCACTATTTCTGTCTCCATCAGTACTTTGGTGGCAATTTTAGTGACTAAAAATTTCAATGGTATTCTCTGCCTCCACCCTTGTTATTCAGTTTCTTGGGTTTACAACTTCTAGCAATATTAACCTTCACCTTTTGACAGCCACCCCTCCCACATGAGACATCAGTGTTACCCAGGAAAATCTCAGTTTTCAGCAGCACCCACTGTCAAATCATCATCACCTATCTGTCCAGTTTATTACTGGGTTATTTTAGAGGGGAGATCAACCAGCCCTTTGTACTAGACTATTCTTATTAGCATGCAAACATGCTGTCATATTTCAAAAAACACTTAATTATCACATCCACCTCCAGCTCTTGTCTTCTAATCTAGTTCATGTTGCAACACAAACACAATACATTTAAAGTGTTTTCTACAATCCCTGCCCAATTGTCTTCTGTAGTCACCACATTATGCTTTCATCCCAAAGGTATAAGGGAGGAGAAAATCTCAAATCATCACAGCAAAAAATATTCTTGAATCTCTCAGTAGCACTGGCACATAATCATGGTTTCCTTCCTTCTTGAAATACCTGCTTCCCTCAACATGCTGGACACTTCACTCTCCTGGCTGTCATCCTACTTCACTGTCAACCCTTCCTCTGCCAGGTCCGACTGGGAGACCCTGATCCAACGGTGGATGAACAAATATACTCAGATACAGATATCCAGTGAAAGAGCTGTCTGGGGTCTGGGCAGCTTAAAGACCCCAAGGAGGGTGTTGTAAATAGTCAGCAGACATGGCCCTGACCAGCTGGCACTGCAGGCATTTATTCAGTATAGATTTAATGACAGAGATTTTGAGTCAACACACTTCTAGATAGTGATTAAAGGCCAGGTTCTGAGGCCTAAAGCAAACACCATTTGTGGGTAATAACATTGTTGACCCTCCGAGGAGAGAGCAGTCATGCGCCTGCAAGATCGGTTTTAGGACCACATGAGTAAACAAGCTCTTTAGATAAACTCTCCCATATTCCTTAGTACTTACTCCTGCCTAATTGCCTCTGGGTAAGAACTGCAACCTTCAGGTCATTCTTTCCTGAGTATTTTGCAAAAACTTCCTGGCCTACCCATGAGGTTTGTGTCTATTTTACAATTTTTCCCACCACCCTGACTGAATCCATACATTCCTCAGTATGCTTTGATGAATCATCAACATTGAGTTGTACCAAGAATCAGTACTGTGCCTTTTTCCCTTCTGTCTCTGTTTTCACTCCCTGAGTCATATTTTTCTTGCTCCTGGCTTGATCTTTCATATATATAGTATTGATTTTCAAAATAGTGAGAAATTTTATTCACAACTAGTGCACCTTTGCCTATAGCTCCACCCTCCTATTCAAGTACTTAGTCATCATCTATTTTTGGAAGCCAAATGTGTGTCTCAAGTTTAAGAAAGCCAAGACAAAATTTTAATGCCACCACCCAAACTTTTTATTCATCAATCTCCTATTAATCAATAAATATGTCCATCATTCACTCAGTTAGACTAAACATTTAGAAATCATGGTTGAATTGTTTCTTTTTCTTTCTTATATCACATTCAATTTATTAACACTGATGATCTTTCTTTCAAAATATGCAGTCAGACTACTTCTTTCCATTTGTTTCCACCCTATTTTAAGTTACGATCATAGCTCTTGTAAATGACAAATATTGTCTCCTTACAGACATTTCTCCCACCATTTTTACCGAAATCCATGTTCAGCACAGCATCCTCTGTCATCTTTTTTCAAAGGCAAGTAAAATCCAATCCCTCCCTTTCTAATTCTATTGATCACTCTTAGAACAAAATGCAAATCTTTATCTTGGCATACATTGGCTTACTTGGTCTACTTGCTTCTTTTCCTGCTAAACAGATCTTGTACCATTTTTGCATGGCTTTTTTTCCACCTCTGTTTCTTGATGTTTCTGCAAACATATCTATTTTCTGTTTTAATATTTTCTGGCATGTTTTTTCCTTTGCCTTGAGAGTTCTTTACAAAGATATTTACATAGTCCACACTCAATTTCCTTCATATCTTTGCTTAGTTATATCCTCAAAGAGGTCATCTCAGTCATGGCTTCTATCCTCTATCATTCTTGTTTTAAAAAGTTAAAATGAAGACTCTCATGCAAATATAAAATAAAATATTTTATTTAACTCATTATTAAAGTACAAGCAGTAAAATGTTACAAATAATTCAAAGGAGAATTTAAGAAACAAGACATATATAAGCAATAAAAAATTCTGAAATAAACTTATAAATTCATATAAAACTGATCTCTCCATAAGGCAATGATCAATATCATTCTGACTGATACAATTCATTTTCATCTGTCTGAATGCATTTTTTTCCTAAGAAAAAAACTTTTATACCTGTATCATTTTTCAAAAACATGTTATTAAAACATGATGGACATACAAATAGCTGTACATATTTAATGCATAGTACTTGATAAGTTTGTAGATAAGTATACACACCATCACCACAATCTATGCCATGTACATACACATCACCTCCAAAAATTTTCTTCCACCCTCTATATTTATTATTATTTGCATTGTGATGAGAGAATTTAATATAAGATCTATCCTCTTAGCAAAATTTTAAATATGACATTCAATATTATGAAGTAGTATGTCACTATAACATACAGAGAATCTCTAGGAATTAATCATTTTATATAAATGAATTTTTTTCTTTCTTTGACTCATGCCTCCCTCTCTCATTCTTTCACCAGTCCTTGGAAACCATCATTCTACTGTCTGTTTCTATGTATTTAATTATTTTATGTTTTTCACAGAAGTGGTATCATGTAGTACTTGCCCTTCTGTTTCTGGCTTTTTTCACTTAGTGTAATGTCTTCCAGGTTTTTTCATGTTATAGCACGTGTAGAATGTCCTTCTTTTTATTTAAGCTGAAATAATAATTCACTGTATGTATATACCACTTTTTCTTCATCCATTTGTTTGTTGATGGACATTTAGGTTGCTTCCATGACTTGACTACCATGAATAATGCTGCAATAAACCAGGAAGGTTTTGGATAAATGTATATTCAGTTCATTTGCCCATTTTTTTAAATAGTTATTTTTAAATTTTTGGTACTAAGTTGTAGAATTTATTATATATTTTGAATATTTACACTTTACTAGGTATATGGTGTGCCTTTTAATTTTATAGATTGTGTCCTTGCCTTTAAAGATATGTTTTTAGGTTTGATACAATTCTACTAGTCTATTTTTGCTTTTGTTGCCTATTCTTTTAGTGTTATATCCAAGAAAGCATTACGAAGACCAATGTCAACAAGTTTTTACTTTCTTTACATTTTCTTCTAGGAGTTTTATGGATTCAGGTCTTACATGTAAGTCTTTTATACATTTTGAGTAGATTTTCTGTGTGCACTGTAAGATAAGATTCAATTTTATTATTTTGCCTTATAATACTAACTTTTCCCAACACCATTTATTAAAAAGACTGTTCTTTTCCTCCTTGTATATATTTGAAATCTCTGTTAAGGGTCAGTTGACCATATACATATGAGTTAATTTCTAGGTTCTATTCTATTGGTCTACGTCTTTGTTTTCATGCCAGTACCATACTGTTTGATTACTATAGTTTCATAATATGTTTTGAAAATAGAACATGTGATGACTCCAGGCTTGTTTTCCTTGCTCATAATTGTCATTCATGGATTCATATGAATTTTAGAGCTTTTTAAAAATAAAAATGCCCCAGGGATTTTGATAGGAAATGCATTTAAACTGTAGTTTGTTTTGGGCAGTATGAAACTTTTAACATTATTAATTTTTCCAATGAAAGAAAATGGGATATTTTTCATTTGTTTTTATCTTTTTAAATTTCTTTTATCAGTGTTCTATATTTTCAGTGTACTAGACTTTTACCTTGTTGGGTAAATTGCTCCAGTGTATTTTGGATTTTTACACTATTGTAAATGGGATTTTTTCTATTTTCTTTTTAAATTATTTGTTGTTAGTATATAGAAGCACAATTTATTTTTGTGTGTTAATTTTATAACCTACAATTTTAATAAAGTTATTAGTTTTAACAGTTTTTATAAAACCTTTTGGGTTTTCTTAATATAAAATCATGTCATCTGCATACAGAGATAATTTCACATCTTCCTTTCTGATTTGGTTGCCTTTTCTTTCTTTTTCTTACCTAATTGCTCTAGCTAGACTTTCAGTACTATGTTGAATAGAAGAGGCAAAAGAGGACATCCTTGCCTTATTCAAGATCCTGTAGGAAAAGTTTTTAGTGTTTCACCCTGGGTTAACTGTTAATGTTAGCTGTGTAGTCTTTTCATATATTGCCTTTATTGCATTGGTGTAAGTTCCTTCTATCCTAACATGCTGAGGGTTTTTATTATGAAAGGGTGTTGAAATTTTGGCATATGTTTATTCCTGCATCTGTTGATGTAATTCTGTAATTGTTCTTCATGCTGATTATGTGGTATGTATCACATTATTGATTTGCGTATGTTGAACCATCCTTATACCTCACTTGGTTGGGGTGCATGATGCTTTCAATGCACTGTTGAATTCCATGTGCTACTATTTTATTGAGAAATTTTGCATCTTATTAACCAGGGGTATGGGCCTATAGTTTTCTTTCCTTGTGATGTCTTTGTTGGGTTTTGGTACTAGGGTGATGCTGACTTCGCAAACAAATTTGGAAGTTTTTCTTGTTCTATTTTATAGAAAATCTTAAGAAGAATTGGTATTTATTCTGCTTTACATGTTTGGTAGAATTCACCTGTGAAGTCATCTAGTCTACTTCCTTTCCTTGTTGGAAAACTCTTGATCACTCATTCAATCTCCCTATAGGATATTGGTCTGTTCAGGCTTTCTATTTCTTCTTTATTTAGTTTTGGTAGACTGTATGCTTCTAGGATTTTTTCTGTTTTCTCTAGATTGTCTAATTTGTGGTCATATAATTATGCATAGTAATTCATATTGTATATACAGTTAATTTAATTTCCATTGTATAGGTTGTAATGTTTTCTCTTTTATTTTTTATTATATTTATTAGAATCTGTATCTCTTGTTTTCTTAGACTATCTAAGAGTTTGTCAATTTTCTTTCTTTTCAAAAAGCCAACTCAGTTTTATTGACTTTTAAGATTATTTTTCTATTGTTGATTTTATTTATTTCTCCTCCAATATTTATTATTTCCTTCCTATTAATAACTTGTGCTTAGTTCACCCTTTTTTGCCTAGCTCCTTGAGATATAAATTTAGGTTGCTTATTTGAGACTTTTTTTTCTTTTTTAATGAAGGTATTTCTCCATAAATTTCCCTTTAAGTATCTCTTTTGCTGCAACCCACAAGTTTGGGTAAGTTTTGTTTTGTTTCCGTTTGTCTTGAGGTATTTTCTAATTTCCTTTTTGAGGTTTACTTTGACCTGGTGGTTGTTCAAGAGTGTGTTAATTTCCATGTATTTGTGCTTTTTAAAATTTTCTTTTTATCATTGGTTTTTAGATCCTTCATAGTGCTCAGAAAAAAATACTTATAATTTCATTCTTTTTAAATTGGTCACAAAACAAGTGACATAGCATGTGATCCATCTTGGAGAATATTCCAAGAGCATTTGAGAAGAAGGTATGTTCTGATAGTGTGGTTGGAGTGCTCTCAGTATATTAGATTCATTTGTTCTATAGTGTTTTCAGGCATGTTATTTTTATTATTACCTGTACTCTATGATTTATAAAGTTTTACATTAGCTGAAAAGCAGTGAAGGAGATAACTTGAAAGGGTACATTAGAGAGGATGCTTGCTAATTGTTTTTCCTACTTCAAAATATATTTTTATTTTTTGAGACAGAGTCTTGCTGTGTTGAGTAGCTGGAATTACAGATGTGCACCAACATGCCCAGCTAATTGTTGTATTTTTAGTATAGACAGGGCTTCACCATGTTGGCCAAGCTTGTCTTGAACTCCCAACCTCCTGTGATCTGCCTGCGCCAGCCTCCCAAAGGACTAGGATTACAGGCGTGAGCCACCACACTCGGCCTCAAAATATTTCATAATTTTTCTGACACTCACTATTCTCCCCAATATCCATGACAATTCCCCATTGAACCTACTAAGCCATATATATATACATATATATATACTCTGTATTCATGTTTTTATTGTCTGTCTCATATCATTAGAACACAAGCTCCATGAAAGCATAAAATTTTAAATATCCGGTATATAGTATTTAATCATGTTTTTAAAGGATGAAAAAATGCACAGCTTTAATAAGATATCATAATGCTTATATGTTCATATGTATATATATATATATATATATATATATGGATACACACACACACACATACATATGTATATATATATATGTGTATATATATATGGACAGGGTCTCACTTCCATTGCCCAGGCTGGAGTACAGTGCCAGAGTCAAGGCTCACTGCTCCCTCAACTTCCCAGGCTCAGGTGATCCTTCCACTTCAATGTCCTGGGTAGGTGGGACTACAGGCATGCACCATCGTGGCTAATTTTTTATATTTTCCATTGATATGGGATTTTGCCATGTTTCCCAGACTGGTCTCTCACTCTTAGGCTCAAGTGATCTGCCCACAATGCCTTCTTACAGTGCTAGGATTACAGGCATGAGCCACCACACCCAACGTATGGATTTTTTATTTTAGTGAATATTTTATTATCTGATATATCAATTCCTCTAGAAAGCCTTGACTGGCATCCTCTTTAAAGTCTCATAATACTTTTTACATAAAATTGACTGTGTGTGGGCTTGTGACTGTCAGAAGACCGAGCTCTTTGGAGTGCAAGAAGCAATTAGGTTTTTACATCTATTTCTCTAGTTTTTAGCATACTACCTACATTAGACAAGGTGCTCTGAATAAACAGAATAAAAGGATAAGGAAATAGCTGAAAATAATTTTCCCAAAAGAAAATCCTTAAAATCCAGACAAGATGAGAACAATCATAAGAATTAATAAATATTTAGCCACATTAAAATATTCTGCCTCACAATAATTTCACCAAAATTAGAAAAAATACCAATTTAAATAATTAATTTAAATGGGCTATGTACTCCATTGAAGCAAGGGTTGAAGACACTTTCCTAATTTAAAGTGAAATATGACATAATACAGATTAACTTTACAACATCTATTTCATATAAATTGTACATTCTGTGAAACAGATAAAGAGCCCTGATCACAAATAAAGTCAGAGGAGAGAGGATACAGGCATCACACAGGAGTGAGGTATACAATCAAGTATAAAATAATCAGTGGACTATAGAAGAGGTGACATTTGAAAAGAAATTATGGATCAGTAGGAATTAATGGCACGTTCTTTGACATAATATCTACTGATTTGATTCCTAAGGAGATTGTTAGACACGTGGGTTTTTATGTCAGATAAATATGTAAAAGATGGTGATAGCAAGCTTATTACCAGTATTTATATGTTGGAGGTAAGACACCAAATATACAATTCCTTGATTTGATGTAAAAATATTTAATTTTCTAAGACCTAGGATGCAAACTTAATGTTACAAGATTTCCGAATGATATTAGTCTTCTCTGAGTTGTAATAACATGTTACAAGGTACAGTTAAGCAAATGTTATGTATCTAAAATTATTTACAGAGTTTTTTGGTCTGTTTATATTTCTGAGCATTTTCCTTTTATATGTATGGATGCATACACACACAAACACACGTGTATACATACACATAAAAAAGGTCATATTATATATTTAAATGTAGATCTATATGCATTCAATAAAATATTTACTAGGTGTGTAATATGTGCTAAACATGATATGAAAACATAAAGGGAAATAAGGCATTATTTGGTCCCACAAGTGCTTGGCATAATTGTGGGGAGAATAATATGTTAAAAAGTATTAGAGTGTGCAGTATTAGAGTATTGGTTTTATATATATATCTATATAGATATATAGATATATATATAACAATCTGCAAAGTCCAGGAAAATGAGTGTTGCATGATATTTACTGGAAGATTTTTAATGTCTATGAAGCAAAAAAGACACATGAACATAGTCTCCAATATAGTCTCTAAGAAAGAGAAAGAACATTTTTGTAAGGAGCATACAAAAAGAAAAGTAATGTCAAATTAGAAAACAGTGCTTGCAAAGGCATGGAGGAGTTTGAGAGTGAGGGACCCTTGGAAAAACCATGCAGATAAGTATGACTGCTTCTTTACAGACATGGACAGACATCTAAGATTTAACCATAGGCATGCATATTGCTTTATATTCTTCACGTTTGGATACATGCCTTCTCTATTTTTTCCTGGTTGTAAAAAGAAGAAAACACTTATTTTTCAGGGGCACCCAATGAAACCTGGCTACTGTTTTAACACATCAAAGCAACAGAGCAATATAATCCAACCCAACAGGGACAGGATGCTCTACTCCTCATTGTTACTTCATGCAGTAGTTTGTCTATTCGTAGTTTGTCTTCGGAAGACATTTCACTTCTAAATTGAGATTCCAAATAGCTCTCATAAAATGGAGATACTTCATGCTTGAATTGTATTTATACATTTAGTTATCAATCATAGTCACCGTTGTTATTTCTTACTGTGTCCTGTAAGTAGGCTATTAACTATCCCTACTCCAGGTTTTTTTAAAAAAATAAAAACACAATAGGGAAATCAAATCATATCATGATTTACTGGTTCCGGCTCTATTCAGAAAAGCATTATGTCATTATTTTATTCTAAACACCTTAAAAATCATTTCCATCTTCAATGCTATGGAAGGTCATGTGCATCTCTGTGGGCCATATTTGATGGAATTTTTTCACTAGGTCTGACAGCAGAGAACATGGTATTGTAGCTCACACCTCACCAATGTAATTTGGTGTGTTAATTGGAAAGGACCTAGGAGCCCCTGTGATTTCTGCTCTCTAAGAATTGGTGACAATATGTCCCATCTTTTCTTCCGAAGTCTAGTGGACAGAAAAGGTGAAAATTGTAGGGGATTTGTCTGAAGAGGAAAGCCATAGAGAATGTGGCAGACAGAAAAGAAATGTAACAAAACAAAAAAAATTGTTTGGTGAAAATAAATGAAAACAGATTGTATCACTTCTGAAATGAAAGTTTAAGCAAATGATCTAGAGTGATTGTGGCTATTCAGCTTCTAGTCATGATGTTTTTAAGATAAAGCCACGAAGGAAACCTCAAAACTTTTATGACACAAGAGTCAAGCAAAACAAAAACTAGGGGACTTGTAACTTCTCAACAGTAATTCTATGACAATAAAAGAAGTGGTTAATGTCTCATTGCAAAATACTGCTTTGCATTCTGAGAATAATAGCTAACACACCATAAATAAATGCAAAATGTCAGTCACTGTTCTAAGTACTTTGCAAGTGCTTAACAATGTAACCCTTTCAAAACTCTATGAGACAAGTTACTATTATCACCTCCATTTTCCAAGAAAAGGAAAAAACATTACATATAGGGCAAGTAAATATAATGTAATACCCTATGGTAGCACAGCTAGCCGGTGAAGCTGGCTTCATGAAGAAGCAGTAATTAATTACAGGTAACTTGGCTTGAGGGCCTTCCTGCAATTAATTACCGTGAGGGATCACTACTACTTCTCAGTTTTCTAAAAGAAGAACAGAAAGGATCTTTATGAAAAAAAATAAATGACCTATTAGTTTAGCAAAACTGACATGGAATTGGAATTAAGTGAATTAAAAATGTCATCAATTTGAATACTGGCTAAGCTTTTGATAATGTTAGACGTAGTGGTGGGCGTAGACATTGACTGAATAAGAGAAGGTGAGATTTGAGTTTGGTATGCTGAAATTGATATCGATGCCTCAGTGGTAGCGAACCTTACCATCTATAAAAAGCCTCTTCACAAACTACCAAGCTGGATGGTTAATCAACTTGTCAATACAGTCGTAAACTTTTAGGGTCTCTGTATGTCATGTTTGAATTCTCAGGACAAAAATTCCTGCCAAATGATTACCTAGCTTAGCCACACCATCTTCTGTGACTGAAATTACCTACCTTTCGGTGCAACGCTTTACAGCCTTAAAAAAGTTTGTTTCAAATATTTTTATTAAATTGAACTGAAATCAGTGCCCCTGTAGGGGGATCGACATACCTACCTCATCATTGTGATAAAATATTGGATGTTCTCATTTTATAAAATTCTCTTTAATTAGTAGTTAATATTGTTGCAAAAATCACCACCTATCTAGTAGAAAATGTGAAATTATTTGAAGTGCTGAAAGGTATTTTTTCAATTAAAGTAACCACATTCTCACTTCTCTTCTCAGTTGCAGCTGTTGAAGCGCATCCATTTTATATTTTATCCTATAAATGAAGGCAAAGAGTGTTTTCAAAGAGATAGGACAGGATTGCTTTATTTCTCAGGGTCATGTCTTTCAAATGGCTTCCTGTTAGGGAGCTTTCTCTGTCATCCTGCAAAGTTAGATGTCATCCAGACTAGAGAAGTATGAGGAGATTAATTTCAAAATTCTATAAAATATGATCTAGGAGTAGAGTAAACAGTAATTCTGAGGCCTAGGGAAGGCCTTCTAAGCAAACCAAGAGTACATGAGGGAACTAAGGTACTAGTGATGAGGGATGAGGCAGAAAAAGTCATAGAGAAACAAAGGAAATACAAGAAGAGATGCATCACAACATTTTTAAGCACCAAGCGAATATTTTTATCACTCATAAAAGTAGCCTGTTTAAGAAGCAAAAATTTATTCTGTGTATATGGCATAGCATATGCAAACAGAAATATACTTGTTTAGAGCATATGCTGTGTAAAATGAAATAAGAAATTGACAACATTTTTCTTGTAAGACTACTATCACCACCGACTACTAAATAGATTGAGAAAATTATTCCTACTCCTGGTCTTAAATTTTTATAGATGTTCCTAAAATGTTCATTTAGCTCACCTCTGGTAACAGATTGTGCAGAATGATTTATAAATGAGGCTGATTTCCATATCACTGATGGATGCTTTATTCACTTAATGATCACTGGCAAGTGGCAGCTACTATAAAACTTCAAGTGTCACTAATAGGACTTTTTAGCTCTGACACTATAAAATAAAATGTGTGAGCTTTATTTTTAAAGACATAAAGCATAAAAAGCTTCAAAGCCTAAATAAACAAACACAAAACTTTCATTTTTCAAGATACTAAACATTTTAAACCAAAGATGTTTTTTCCAAATGTGTGATTACTGTGTTTTCAGGCAATAAACCTGCAAGCCAAGATGAATATATTAAGGATTGATAGTGTACTAATTTGAATATAATTAGGAAAGCAACTTTGAAATAAAAACAAAAAAAGAAACATTCTCTTTTCCAAAATTGTCTGCATAAATATTACGTCCAAGTAACTGATGCTTCATCATCATAAGAACAACAAAATGAAAGCTACATTCACTTTATGACAGGCACTGGATATTATTTTCACCTGCTTTTTCACTTACCTTAAATGTATGTAATTTTGCAGAATTTGGAGTTAAAATCTTTTTCAAATATGCCCTTAATATATCTTGCTGTTTTTGTACAGAGGATATGAAAAATCTGTGATTTTAAAGGTCCAAGAGTCCAACTAATGCAGTAAGTGAGAGGCTTTTGTCAAATGTATTCATATATCAGTGACATACTTTGAGAGGGATGGGGGCTTAGCATTGTTTTTCAGTTTGATAGAGGCTGCCATGCACCTAAATTTGTTGAGTGGCTCTTGATGCCTCAGTTGTCTCATCCAGGCACTGAGACAGGTGGACTAGCAGTTCTCAAAGGACTCATACATCATACAATTTTATAAATTTACATTCTTTAAATCCAGAAGTTAAAATGGAATAGACACAAATTTAAAACAGATAAATATACAATGAACTGTCATCTTCTCCAAAAATCTTACCAACATTGTTTTATAATCACAATTATTAGGGAGTATACAGGGACTTGATATTACAAATTGTGAGCATCAGGTTCCAAAACACAAACCCAAGCCTACTTTGTTTTCAGCACAGAGACTTGGTATAAAACTTGTGTCAGGTCCCAAAACACAAGGCCAAGGCCATTTCCTGTTTTCAGCATATACCTTAACTGTGTGAGACAATGGTTACATAACCAAGTGTGATGGCCATTTGAAGATGTAGTAGCATTTTAAAAAGATCATTTTCATTGTGTCCATTTTCAAGAAAGAAGGACGCTTCCAATTCTCCTTACTATTGTGCTTACTTATCTAGAGCTCTTGTCATTCTAGCTCTTTCAATTTTGATGATAGGGTGTCAATTTTAGATCTTCCCTTGCTTCTCATGTGGGCATTTATTGCTATACATTTTCCTATAGACATTGCTTTAAATGTGTCCCAGAGAGTCTGTTATGTTGTGTCTTAATTTTCGTTGGTTTTGAAGAACATCTTTATTTCTGCCTTTATTTCATTGTTTATCCAGTCAACATTAATAGACAGACCACTAGCCAGATTAATAAAAAAGAAAAGAGAGTATAATCAAATGGATGCAATAAAAAAACTATAAAGGGGATATATCCACTGATTCCACAAAAATAAAACTACCATCAGAGATTACTACAAACAACTCTATGCACATAAACAGTAAACCTGGAAGAAATGGATAAATTCCTGGACACTAGCACCCTCCCAAGTCTAAATCAGGAAGAAGTTGAAACTCTAAATAGACCAATAAGAAGGGCTGAAGTTGAGGCAGCAATTAATAGCCCACTAACCAAAAAAAGCCCAGGTCCAGATGGGTTCATGGCAGAATTCTACCAGACATACAAAGAGGAGTCAGTACCACTCCTTCTGAAACTATTCCAAACAATCCAAAAAGAGGGAATCCTTCCCAGATCATTTTTATGAGACCAACATCATCCTGATACCAAAACCCGGCAGAGACTCAACAACAACAACCATATTCATCAGGCCAATATCCATGATGAACATACATGCAAAAGTCTTCAATAAAATACTGGCAAACAGATTGCAACAGCACATCAAAGAGCTTATCCATCATGATCAAGTAGGCTTCATCCCGAGGATGAAAGGCTGGTTCAACATACACAAGTCTATAAACGTAATCCACCACATAAACAGAATCAAAGACAAAAACCACATGATGAGCTAAGATAGCATAATATCTTTAAGGTTCATTCGTGATGTAGCTTTGTCAAATTTTTCTGCCTTTTTAATACTGAATAATATCCCATTGCATGTATATGCCACATTTTTTTTTAAATTTAGCTTTCATTTTAAGAGATGCATGTGCAAATGTTTTATATATAGGTAAATGTGTGTCATGGGGGTGTGCTGTATAGATTATTTCATCATGCATTTACTAAGCCTAGTACCCATTAGTTATGTTTCCTGATCCTCTCCCACTTCCCAGCTTTCCAATCTCTGCTAGGCCCCAGTGTCTTTTGTTGCCCTCTATGTGTTCATGTGTTCTCATCATTTAGCTCCCACTTACAAGTGAGAACATGTTGTATTTAATTTTTCTGCACCTGCATTAGTTTATTAAGGATAATGGCCTCCAAGTTCACCCACGTTTCTGCAAAGGGCATGATCTTGTTCTTTTCCTTTTTTCTTTTTTTTGTGGCTTCAGAGTATTCCATGGTGTATATGCATCACATTTTCCTTATCCAGTATAGCATTGATGGACATTAGGTTGAATGCATGTCTTTGCTATTTGGAATAGTTTTGCAATGAACATACACTTGCATGTGTCTTTATAATAGAACAAGTCATATTCCTTTGGGTACATAGCCAGTAATGGGACTGCTGGGTCAAATGGTATTTCTGTTTTTAAGTCTTTGTGGAATTGCCACATTTCCACAATTGTTGAACCAGTTTACACTGCACCAGCAGTGTGTAAGCTTTCCTTTTTTATTCTGTAACCTTGCCAGCATTTGTTATTATTTCACTTTTTAATAATAATCATTCTGACTGATGTGAGACAGTATCCAATTGTGGTTTTGATTTGCATTTCTCTAATGATCAATGATGTTGAGATTTTTATCATAATGGTTAGCTGCATAAATGTCTTCTTTGGAAAAGTGGCTATTTGTATCCTCTGTCTACTTTTTAATGGGGATTTTTTTTTCTTTTTGTTTTGTAAATTTTTTTAAATTTTCTTATAAATGTTAGATATAAAATTTTTTCAGGTGCATAGTGTGAAAAAATGTTCTCCCATTCTATAGGTTATCTGTTCACTCTGTTGATAGTTTCCTTTAGTGTGTAGAAGCTCTTTAGTTTAATTAGATCCTATTTGTCAATTTGCTTTTATTGCAATTGCTTTTGGTGTCTTTGTCATGAAATCTTTGCTTGTTCCTATATTAAGACTGTCTAGGTCATATTCCATGGTTTTTATAGTTTTGGGTTTTAGATTTAAGTCTTTAATCAATCTTGAGTTAATATTTGTATATGGTGTAGGAAAGGGGTTCAGTTTTAATATTCTGCATATGGTTAGCCAGTTATCCCAGCATCATTTATTGAATAGGAAATCCTTCTCCTACTGCTTGTTTTCATCAGGTTCATTGAAGATCAGATAGCTGTTAAGGATGTGGCCTCATTTCTGGATTTCTGTTCCATTCCATTGGTCTATGTGTCTGTTTTTGTACTTGTACCATGCTGTTTGGGTCACTGTAGCCCTATAGTATAATTTAAAATGAGGTAGCATGATGTATCTGGCTTTCTTATTTGTGCTTAGGATTGCCTTTGCTTTCTTTTGGATTCCATATAGATTTTAAAATAGTTTTTTCTAGTTCCATGAAGAATGTCAACTATAGTTTAATAGGAATACCACTGAATCTATAAATTGGTTGGGCAGTATGGCCATTTTAACAATATTAATTCTTCCTAACCATGAACCTGCAGTGTTTTATGATTTGCTTGTGTGATCTCTGATTTCTTTATGCAGTGTTTTGTTGTTCTCCTTGTAGAGGTCGTTCCCTTTTCTAGTTAGCTCTATTCCTAGGTATTGCATTCTTTTTGAAGCAGTTGTGAGTGGGAATCCATTAACTGATTTGGCTCTTGACTTGACTGTTGTTGGTGTATAGGAATGTTTGTGATTTTTGCATATCAATTTTGATATGCAAAATTTGTTTAAGTTGTTTATCTGCTGAAGGAGCTTTTGGGCTAAGAGTATGAGTTTTTCTGCATAAGGGATTATGTCATCTGCTAACAGGGATAGTTTGCCTTTTTCTCTTCGTATTTGGATGTCTTTATTGATTTCTCTTGCCTGATCGCCCTGGCTAGGACTTCTAATACTGTGTTGAATTGGAGTGGAGAGAGAAAGCATCCTTGTCTTGTGCCAGTTCTTAAGAGGAATGTTTCCAGCTTTTGCCCATTCAACATGATGCTGGCTGTGGGTTTGTCATAAATGGCTCTTATTATTTGAGGTATATTCAATCAATACTTAGATTATTGATATTTTTTAACATGAAGAGGTTTTTAATTTTATTGAAAGCCTTTTATGCATCTATTGAGGTAATCCTGTGGTTTTTGTCTTCAGTTCTGTTTATGTAATAAACCATATTTATTGATTTAGGTACTCTGAACCAACTTTGTATCCCAATAAAAAAGTTTATTTAATTGTGGTAGATAAGCTTTTTGATGTCCTGCTGGATTTAGTTTGCCAGCATTTTGTTGAGGACTTTTGCATTGATGTTCATCAAGGATATTGGTTTGAAGTGTGTCTCTGCCAGGTTTTGGTATCAGAATGATGCTGGCCTCATATAATGTGTTAGGGAGTAGTCCTTCCTTCTCAATTTTTAGAATAGTTTCAGCAGGAATGGTATTAGCTCTTCTTTGTACATCTGGTAGAATTCAATTGTGAATCCCTCTAGTCTTGGTCTTTTATTTTTTCGTTTGTATGCTAATTTATTACTGACTCAATTTTAAAGTTCATTATTAGTTTGTTCAGGAATTCAGTTTTTTCCTGGTTCAGTCTTGAAAGGGTGTATGTTTTCAGGAATTTGTCCATTTCTTCTAGATTTCTAGTTTATGTGCATAGAGGTGTTCACAATATTTTTCTGATGGTTGTTTCTATTTCTGTGGGGTCAATGGTAATATCCTCCTTTTTGTTCTGTCTCGCTTTTCTCCTTTGTTAGTGTAGCTAGTGGTCTATTTTCTTACTATTTTTTTCAAAAACAACTCAGCTATTATATTTGTTGATCTTTTGAGTGGTTTTTTATGCCTCTCCTTCAGTTTAGTGCTGATTTCAGTTATTTCTTGTCTTCTGATAGCTTTAGGGTTGGTTTGCTCTTGGTTCTCTACTTTTTTTTTTTTTAAGTTGTGATATTAGGCTGTTAATTTGATATCTTTCTAACTTTTTGATTTGGGAATTTAGTGCTATCAATATCCCTCTTAACAATACCTTAGCTGTGTCCCAGAGATTCTCCTATGTTGTATCTTTGTTCTCATTAGTTTTAAAGAACTTCCTGATTTCTGCCTTAATATAATTATTTACCCAAAAGTTATTCAGAAGCAGATTTTTTAATTTCAGTGTAATTGCATGATTTCGAGTGCATTTCTTAGTCCTGATTACTAAGTTGTTTGTATTGTTGTCCAAGAGACTATTTGCTATGATTTCAGTTCTTTAGCATTTTCTAGGGAGTATTTTACTTCTTAATATGTGATTGATTTTAGAGTATGTGCCATGGACAACAAGAACAATATATATTCTGTTGTTTTGGGCTGGATAATTCTGTAGATATCTATTAGGTCCATTAGATCCAGTGCTGAGTTCCAGTCCTGAATATCTTTGTTAATTTTCTATCTTGATCTGTCTAATACTGCCAGTGGAATTTAAAGTCTCCCACTACTATTGTTTAAGAGTATAAGTCTGTCTGAAGGTTTCTAAGAACTTGCCTTAGGAATGTGCGTGCTCTTGTATTGGGTGCATGTATATTTATGATAGTTAAGCATTCTTGCTGAATTGAACCCTTTATCACTATGTGGTGCCCTTCTTTGTCTTTTCTGATCTTTATTGGTTTAAAAATCTGTTTTGTCTGAAACTAGAATTGCAACCCCTGCTGTTTTTTCAATTTGCTTGATAGATTTTTGTCCATCCCTTTATTTTGACCCTATGTATGTCATTTCATGAGAGATGGGTCTCTTCAAGACAGGATACCAGTGGGTGTTGGTTCTTTACCCAACTTGCCACTCTGTGTCTTTTAACTAGGGCATTTACATTCAAGGTTAGTATTGTTATGTGTGGATTTGATCCTGTTGTCACGGTGTTAGCTGGTTATTTTACAGACTCGTTTATGTGGTTGCTTTATAGTGTCACTGGTCTGTGTACTTCAGCATGCTTTCGTAGTAGCTGCTAATGATCTTTCCTTTCCATACTTAGTGCTTCCTTCAGCTCTTTAAGGTAGGTTTGGTGGTAAAGAATTCCCTCATCATTGGCTTGTCTGAAAAGGAGCTTGTTTCTCCTTCCTTATGAAACTTAGTTTGGCCAAATATGAAATTCTTAGTTGAAATGTTTTCTAAGAATATTAAATATTAGCCTCCAATCTCTTATGGCTTGTAGAGTTTCTGCTGAGGGGTCCATTGTTAGTCTAATGGGCTTCCTTTTGCATGTGACCTGAGTTTTTTCTCTAGCTGCCTTTTACAATTTTTCTTTCATTTTGATCTTGGAGAATCTGATGATCATGTCTTGGAGATGATTTTGTCAAATATCTCACTGGGTTTCTCTGTATTTCCTGAATTTGAGTGCTGGCCTCTTTAACTAGGTTGGGGACGTCTCATGGATTGTATCCTAAAATATGTTTTTTAGTTAGGTCAATTCTCGCCATCTCTTTCAGGGACACCAATGAGTTGTAGATGTGATCTCTTTATATAATCCCATATTTCTTGGGGATTTTGTTCGTTTCTTTTCATTCTTTTTTTTTTAATATTATCATCTGAGTTACTTCATTAAACCAGTCTTCACGCTCTGACAGTCTTTCCTCCACTTGTTCTGTTCTGTTATTAATACTTATGATTGCATTGTGAAATTATCATGGTGTGTTTTTCAGCTGTACCACATCAGTTACATTCTTTTCTATATTAGCTGTTTGTTGTCAGCTCCTGTATTGTGTTATCATGACTTTTAGTGCCATTTGTTTGGGTTTTAATGTACTCTTGTAGCCCAGTGATCTTCATTCCTAACCATATTCTGAATTCTTTTCCAGGCATTTCAGCCATCTCAGCCCCAGCCCCATTCAGAACTCTTGGTAGTCATTTAGAAAAGAAGGCACTCTGGCTTCATGAACTGTCAGGGTTCTTGTACTAATTTCTTTTCATCTTTGTGGGCTTATCTGCCTTCAATTTTCAGGTTGGTGACCTTTGAATTATTTAACTTTTATTCTATTTGATAAACTTGAGGTCTGATTATGGTGCAAGGCGGATTCAGTCAACTTCATTTCTGGAAGATTTTGGGGGGCCAACATTCGGCACCCAACTTCTGGACTGCAGCCTCTAACTCTGGGGGACTTGTATTGGGCCTCAGCTTTGTTCTCTGGCTTCTTGAGGTTAGGAATCCACTGTTCTTGAAGGGGGGGCAAGGTGCTCCCAGACCACTGGTCACTATACTCTCATAGGTGGTATCAGTAAAAGCATTTTGTTGTGTGCTGACAGTGGGATTTGTCTTTGTAACAGCAGCTCTGGCAAAATGCTAGCAGGTACTGGGGTGCCTGTCTCCCTGTGGATGTTCACTACAGTGGCAGAGACAATGCAGCTAGGAGTGTGCAGGAGATCCCTTATTGGCAACTGTGTGCCTGGTCATGCTGGAGGTGGTGTTACCTCAGGGTTTGGGCACCTGTGGGTGCAGTGCTGGGTGCCTTCTGTATGCCCTGCTAGCAGAAGTGATTGCTCAGGGTGTGGCAGGGTCCCATGTTCTCTGCACAGTGTTAGTACAAGGACAGGGTCAAGGCTGGCTGGCTCTGTCCCTGCTAAGACTCTGCAATGGTGTTCGGTGGAGTAGGGAAAATGGACTGCATTCCTGTGAGCTGTCTGGGCAAAGAAAGCAAAACCTGCTTGTGAATAAATGAATCAGCAAAACAATGTGGGGAGTTGCCGTGGCCCTGGGGGAAGGTACAGTACGGAGAGGGAGTGGGAAGGCTGGTGCATGGCCATAGGGGCTTCCCCAATGCAGCTCTCCATTTGTCAGGCATGGTCCACCCACACAAAAACTATGGTGCAGGGTCCCAGGGCACCTAAGACTGTCCTGTAAGCAGCGTGGCCAAGCTGGAGCCCCAGGAGAGGCCAGGAGACCAAGGAGTACTCAGGTTGGATTGGCCCTCTCTGATGGACTAGACTGCCTTGCACAGTTCAGGTTTGACAGTTCCCGGGCTAAAGTCTCCTATGGGATAAAGTAAAGCCTAGATGAATGGCTGTCCCTGGCCATGCTCCACTACAGATGCCCCCACACCAAACCCTCTTGGTTCCATATCAGCTGGCTTGCTGCCCCTACCCCTTCTCTAAGCAATTCTCCCTGCCAACTTGAGTGTTCCTGGTGTTCAACAGATCTTCTCCTGCTGGGGTCCCTGAAGCCTGTGGTGAGAACAGATTGCTCTTTGCCAGTTCATCTCATCTGTTTTCCCAGACCCATTAAAGTCTAGGAATGAGTCCTGGTGCATAGCAGCTCTATGCAGGCCTCCCTAATTCCATCCCCTTCAGCCCAGCTTCTGTGTCTTCCCTCCATCCACTCTGGGTGGGTTATCTCTGAATATCTGTTAGGAGCACAACAGTCATCTGGTCCATTGGTGGGACCTGTTTCATCTGACTGTATCTTGCCCTCTAAACCATATATTCTTTAGTATTCATTCATTGCTGGACATTTGGATTGTTTACAGTTTTTGCCTATTGTGTAAGAAGGCATTAAAAATAATTTTACAAGTTGATGCTTGGAAAGGAATTTGACAGTTGTTCTGGAATTATATAGTCAATCTAGACAGAGAGATCAGCATGGTGTGAGGTTTAAAAGTGAGAAACTATATAAAAGCATATCTTGTGTGAATTTTCTACATTGATGCATTGATGTTCAGGTAGTTATATTTGAAAAGGCAACATGTAAAACTTGGTAGAAGACAGATCTAGAAAGCAACCAAAATGCACATCAACTTCTTTAAAAACCCAGCTTAAATGATGTCAGCTAATGCCTCCTGCATTTCATTTCTTGCCATTTGAATGTGCTATTCCCCTTTTGTATCCTTCAATGGTTTTTTTAATTTGCATTTTCTTAATAATTTTATTTACTTTATGCCATTTTCAGTTAGTATAACATTCACTTGTTTGGTCTTTCTGTTAGAAATTATATGTTTTTTTCAGTATAGTGGTTGCCTTTTACTTTTCCTGGCAAATTCCATGGCAATTTACGCATAGTAGACATTTACCAAATACTTCTGATGAATTCTTGAATTGAAAAACTAGGATGACCTCTTCTGGTCTGCCAAAGACAGTTCTAGTTTATGCTTACTTCCAACAGTGTGATTATTAACTACACGTGCTCAACAATGCTTCATTTGGTCCTTAGTAGTATTTGTTACTTAGGATTTTCCTTCTCCATTTTGCACTCAATCAGTAATATTGATTTTCAAGAGCTTTATTGGATGAATGACTCAATGGTAATTACTGAGGAAATGAGCTCTTGGTGACTCTCCTGGGGTGGTTGAGTATTTTTCTTTTTTTTTTTAATGGGGTACATGTGCAAGAGCTACTTCCTCAGATGGTTTTTGTTTCCTTCCATATTTCTCCATTCTCATAGTCAAAATCTTTAGTTATCCTCCAGTTTCCTTTTAGTTACCAAGATGATTTGAATATTTTTGTATAACAACAAAATCCATTCAAATCCTTCTCTAAGGAAAACAATCTAATATTTTAAAATTCTTAAATTCAAATAATCAAGCCCAGGTTTCTGAATGGGCTGGATTATTATATAACATTATATTGAACATGACATTAATTATATTTATAACAGTATAATCTGACTTTAGACCTCTTCAGTGGAAAGGGAAAACAGGAAAGATTGTTAGCAAGTTAAGCTATCAATTTAACTTTGATTGAATTTGATTTTGGATATATTTCTCAAAGCCATTTAAGCATGAAGCTGAGTTACAGGAACATAAAATAAACATATTTCAAGCAAGCAATAGATCTAATGTCAGAAGATACCACCCAACTTTCTCCAATTTGTTTTGGTAATCATGCATTAGGAATACAGCAGGCAGAATTACTATACCCCACAAAAAAATTCCACATTCCAAATCTTGAAATCTGGATATATTCTTTGGTCTTTTTAATTTTTATTTATTTATTTATTTTTTTGAGACAGAGTCACGCTCTGTTGCCCAGGCTGGAGTGCAGTGGTCCAGTCTTGGCTCATTGCAACCTCTGCCTTCCAGGCTCCAGCAATTTTCTTGACTCAGCTTCCTGAGTAGCTGGGATTACAGGCACGTGGCATCAAGCCTGGCTAATTTTTATATTTTTAGTAGAGATGGGGTTTCACCATATAAGCCAGGCTGGCCTCGAACTCCTGACCTCAAATGATTCATCCCCCTCAACGTCCAAATTGCTGGGATTACAGGTATGTGCCACTGCACCTGGCCTGAATATGTTTTTTTCAAAGGCAAATAGGACTTTGTAGGTGTGATTAAGATTAAGCATGTCGAGATGGGAAGAGTATGCTGTATTTTCCATATGTGCCCAATATGATCACATAAATTCCTAAGCATGAAAATTCTTTGTAGGTCACAAAGACAAGAGAGATGGCAGCCTGAGAAGGCATCAGCTTTCCTCTCCTGTCCATTAATAGCTTTGAAGATGGAAACAGAAGGCCATAAGCCAAAGAATGTGGGTCATCTCTAAAAGCTATAAACAAGAAAACAGAATCTCCCATTGAGCCTCCAGAAAGAAATCCAGACCTACTAACACCTTGATTTTAGCCCAGTGAGATTCTCACTGGATTTCTGATCAACCATACTGTAAGATAATAAATGCTTTTTAAAAAATTCACTAATTAGGTGGTAATTTGTTAGACCAACAATAGAAATATATCTATAAGCACACTATCCATAGGAAAAACACTGTCTATAAGAAAAAACTGCATATTCTACAACTACTGCATATTCTACAACTGCTGGTTAAGAATATAAAAGTAGTTGTTCTCAGACTCAACTGAACATTAAAATTACCTTGAGAGCTTTTAATACTTGCACTGCCTAGGACCACCTCAGCCCAGTTAAATCAGAATCATGGGCTAGAATCCAGAAAACAGTGGTTCAGAGCTCCCCAGAGAATTCCAATATGTAGCCAGGTTTTGAAAACCACTCATACACTGAGTTCTGCAGAATATTCTAGCTGTTTGTATTGGAACTAAAATATAGTATTAATGGGTCATTCCATAATCAATAAGTGCTGGATACTTCTGATGAGAAAATATATTATGAGACAAGTGAATCTATTCTCTTAATAACTCACAGCCTTATTTCAAAGACACCAGCATTTTTCTCAGAAGCAATGTTTGTTTGAAGAGTTGATAATATATTGCTAATTCAGAAACTTTCATTCTAGGCTGGAGTACTGGGGCACAGGTTATTAAATGGGATTAAAATAATATGGTAATGAAAGGATTCTAGCAAAAAGAGGAAAAGAACAAATATTTGAAAAGTAAATGGCTTTGGAATGGTAACATATTTGGTGCTTTGTAAAGGTTAGAATCCCCTAATCAAAAATGTGGATATTCTTTGGAAAGAAAATACATAGTTATTCTTGATGGAAATAAATCTACTATGTAGCAGAAAATAATTTTGTTAATAAAATGCGTATATTTTTTCAAAAAGTAAATTTATTTTTATTTTATTATAGGTTACAAATAATAATTGTATGTGTTTACAGAGTATGCTGTGTATTATGATACATGTATACATAGTACGATGATTAAATTAAGCTGATTAACATAACCATCACCTCATATACTGATTTCATTGTAGTGAGGACATTTGAAATTTTTTTTCAGTAATTTTAAAACATACATTACTATTAATTTTCGTCATCATTACGTGTGTTTGATGCTTTTCAATTAACAAAGAAAATAATTTAAACAGTGAATGTTGTGCTTTTTTACATGAATTGAATATGCATTTCCTATAAACATGATTGTATTGTATTATTTCAAATATAAGAGTTAGTAATACGGAAAGTGATGAATAAGAACAGTTTTATAAGTTGGTGAGAAGTGTAAAGAGTAGTTGGCTGGAAGATAAGCAATCTGCACATTCATCTTGGTTCTATGGTTGTTCCATTCATTGGTGACTCTGAGAAAAGATTGACTCTGAGAAAGAACAAAGTATATGAGACAAATAGCATGCATTCATAGCTTAAATTTATATGATTTGAGAACGGAATATATTGCTAAATTTATATGAAATATAGCACTGAAAGAAGAAAACACAGTAACCTAGAATTCCATATTCCTCAAAATTATACTTCAAAAGTGAAAGAGAGATGGAGATTTCTCAAGCAAACAAAACATTAAGAAGATTATTGTTAGTAGATCTGCTGTACCAAAAATGTTAAAACAAGTTCTTCCAGGAGAAGGAAAATGGTATAGTCAGCAATTTGGATCTATGAGAGGCTGAATCCTACAGATCATCTGAAGGCAGGAGTTCCAGGCCAGCCTCGCCAACATGGAGAAACCCCTGTCTCTACTAAAAATACAAAAATTAGACAAGTGTCATGGTGGGTGCTTGTAATTCCAGCTACTAGGGAGGTAGAGGCAGGAGAATCACTTGAACCCGGCAAGTGGAGGTTGCAGTGAGCTGATATAGCTCCACTGCACTCCAGCCTGAGTGACAGAGCTAGACTCAGTCTCAACAACAACAACAACAACAAAAACTAAAGAAAAAAGGAAAGAAACAATAAAGTTAAATATAATATTTTATTTTTTCTTATTATTACTTGACCTATTCGATAACTTTTTGTCCAAAGTAACAATAGTAACTAACAACATACTGGGTGATAGATATAGTATATGGGTTAGTAAAATGAATGAAAGCAATATTATAAAGGATAGGAAGGAGGAATTGGGGCTACTCTCTTATAAGGTACTTGTACAATCTGTGAAGCATGATAGGGTTATTTAATAGAGAATTTAGATTAGTTGTGAATGCATATTGCAAAGTTTAGGTCAACTTCTATTTTATTATAGTAATGTAATTGGTGTGAGAGGACAAAATGAAATTATATATAGTACTTAATTAAAACCAGAGAAGCCAGATAATGAGGGAAGAAAAATTAACAAGTGCAACTAAGAGGAAACTTATACAAGCCTGGCACTTTTTAAACCAAACAAGTTAATAATTACTAAAAATGTAAATGCTTTAAATACACTAATTCAGACAGAGATTGTTAGAATGAATAAGAAAAATAACACAAAAGACAAGATCCCACTATATAGAAACTCACTTTAAATATAGACACAGCTATGTTAAAGAAAAGAAATGGAGAAAACATACTATTATAACAATAATGGAAGGCCAGCTGGAGTAGCTAGATTAATTTAAGACAAAGCAAATTTCAGGGAAGGAAAAATATCAGGAATAAAGACAAATATTTTAGAATGATAAAGGGGTCAACTTTTCAAAGATGTAACAATCCTTAATATTTATGCATCTAAACACATGTAGGAAAATCTATGAGACAAAAGCTAATTGAACTGTAACGAAAACAGAAAAATTTACTAATATAATTGGAGACTCAATACCTCTCATTAAGTAATTGATATCAAAGAGGCAGTAAATCAGTAAGGATATAGATGACCTAAACAGAACCATCAATTGACTTGATCAAATTGACATGTATAGATTATTTTATCAACCATTTGCAAAATACACATTCTTCTCAAGCTCAAGAACATTAACCAAGAAAGACCACATTCTGTGCCAATAAAAACATACCTCGAAAATTTTGAAATAATATAAATTATACAAAGTATTTTTTCAGATCACAATATAATCAAACTAGAAATCAGTAATAGAGTTGAAACAATCTCAGGAGCACAATATTTGCTACTGTCTTATAAATCATGTTTTAAACGTGTCAGTATCCTTCAATAAGATGGAAGACGCATGGGCAACAACAATAACAAAATCCTAAGTGTTCTGAGGACTGCGGTTGCCCACATGTAAAACTGAACTTTGGCAAAAACATGAGTGTTATAATGAATAATTGAGCCAATTAAAACACACACACACACACACACACACACACACACAGGTTTACAACATTTTCCCACATCATGACCCTGACCCAAATCACTCATCCCTTTAAAAGACAGAGTTACAATCCTGTACCAAAAGACAAAATTTTCATTATGCAGTATGCTGATTATCATGTTTTTCTCAAAGCACAGTAACATTGCTTTAGAAATTATACTTTTAAAATATTTGAGACATATATTGAATGTATTGGTTATTTATGATTATAAAAGTATACTGGTAAAGAAAAGATGTATTGAGTATAATATAAACTAGCTACAATTTAACCAAGAAGTTTCCACTGAAGGGAACAGTAAAAGTCCTTGTTACTACCTGTTCATAGTGCACATATTCAATTTCCCATTACTCTTAGCAAGTTCTATCTAGGCAACTGTAACATTCTTTGCAGATAACATGCTGGATTTTGGCATATGAATGTTAAACATGAGTTAGTCTGGGACATTACACAATATAAACAATGTGATTGAAAAACTAGATACTGTACTTCAGATGCTACTTCAACTTATCAAGATAACTGAGTTATTAAACACTGCATCACCAAAAAGAAGAGCAAGGTGAACTTCTAAAAGGATTATTTACTCTAAAGGAATTGTTGCCTTATCTGCAAAATTTTTATTGGATATTGTGGTTGTTTTATTTAAAATGAACTGCTATTTTAAAAATGAAATAAAATTAATTTACATCAGAAATCATGTTAGAGGTATGTGAATGATTAAGTTTTTGTTTCAATATTATTCTTAGATTTTATGTTTCTCAGATTTTAGCAACCAAGTAACAATGGTAACTGCAGCACACCTTCCTTGCTTTAGGTTTGGCTCCTCCAGATTATTCAGGGTGTTTAGAAATCTACTGTTATCAGTTTTCACTGCTGTGTATAGCTGGTAGAATTCTTTCATTTACACTTGGTCTTGAGCTCAAGATTTTACTTGTATCCAACTCTTAGCACTTTCAAATTGCAGTTTTTAGAACAAATTAAACTGACTTTATATATATATAAAAGTTTTCTAACAACTATTGCTATTTATTTCAGATTTTCCATTTAGCAGAAATGAAATTGCCCAGTAGCCCTATGCCTCTTCTATTTGTAGTGGGTATTTATGTGTTCAAGTGCATGGCTTTCTTATTCTTTCTATTTTTGAAAAATTCACAACTGCCAGCTTCTGTGAAATATTCCATCTACTTGTTTCCTCACCTTCCATCCCCCTTGTAATCTAACATCATCTTCCATAGAGAAAGTGCTTTGAATTTTCCATAGCAACACTTGCTGTCTTAAGTTTTCTCTTGGTACTGAAAATATTACTTGATAACTTATTTCCAATAAGGGCTTCTCTTTTTTTTCACTATTCTTCCTGCTTAATCTTGTAGCACTTTTTCAGCTAACACATTGCCTCTACCTAAAAGTCTTCTTTGAGTCTTGAGTAAGAGTTAGATTGTCCTTAGCAGTGTAGGCATACACTTGGTAGGTCCTGTAGGCCAGTACTTATTGCATTGCATTTCAATGCATTCATTGGTTCCTTAAGGATCTTGTCCTCATTGGTGTGTCGATTTAAACCCAGCACTTACATTAATATGATGAAAAATGAATGCTTGGAAATGAGTGTTTCTGATTACATGTACCTGCATGAGATAATGTTGAAAATAAATAAGAGATATTTCTCAATGTAGTTTTACCTTTCATATCAAAATATGTGAATATAAATAGATATAAAATAGGGACTTCATTGGTGTTTATTGTCTGTCGTGATAAAAATTATGAATGGATGCTCATTAATTTTCAAAAGGTTCTTCCATCCTGCTCCAAATTTTATTCCTTCTCTTGTCAAATTAGTGACCTTGTGAGTGAGTGTTGCTATATGAGTCATATGAGCCAGATACACGATTTGAAGTTAAGATGTATTCAGTTTTGGAATGTTAATGTTAAAAGAGGGATGTCAACTTCTCTATGCAAATGAGATGCTGGGTTTTGGTACTGATGAGTATCAACAGCACACATGCACACACATAAAAAAAAATCACTGAGTGTATTATTTACTCAGGTGTCAAAAGAATTATCTAAGCCTTATATTTTTGGAAATAAAAGGGTAATTTAATCACTAAAATAATATATATTGAGAAAGTGTCCCTATAAATGTATTAGATAAAATATTATTTACTAAATGAAATAATGGCAATTTGCCATTATTATACCATAGTAGAACTTATAAAATGAGTCTAGCTTTCAGCACTATTAATATTTTATATTAGTAGGTTTATATGAGACACTTTTGGCTTTAGGTAGAAATGCCAACAAAAAATAAATACAAATTCTGCTTTGGAAAGCTTGTAATTTCTAAAGTTCAGATTCTGTTATTCACATAATTTCATTCACTAGAATCTCACTTTATAGTGGCATAAGAGCAGGACAAGGAAAAATGGCTATGCAAATAGATTTGGATAAAGTAACAAAATAACCAAAATATATTTACTAGAATTTAAAAAGACCTTCTTCATTGAAAGCGATGATAATAGATGCTAATACCTATGAATTACATATTTGTATAAGAAGGGAGCTGAGCTTTATTTGAGGTCTATCCTAAATCAGCCTTTCAATGTTAGTAAGATCCCAAATCTGTGCAAATTGTGTGTGTGTGTGTGTGTATGTGTGTGTGTTCACTCACAAAAAGAGTTGAACTTCCTCTGATCCTCCTCTTATGTTGGTAATAAGATGAGACCTGAGAACATTCATTTGATTCCCTCTTGCCCAATGTATTGGTATTCTCACAAAGGCTGTTTGCTGATTGAAATATGAATTCATATTCATTGACATGGACTTTTATACTATCCAGTAGAAAATTTATGCATTGAAACAACATTAGACATTATTAGTGGAACCACAGTTAATGTGTGAGCGTATGTTTATGCACAGATATGTCTAGAAGACTACACGAAAAGCTGAAAATAGTAGTTGTCTCTGAAGAAGAACTTAGTGGTTGAGAGGACAAGAGTGGAAAAAAGGCTTAGTTTTTTTTTTTAATTCCTTTTTTGAACTTTTGAATGTTATATCATGTAAATGTGTTACCTATTCAAAGGTTTATTTACCTAAATTGTGGGTGTATGTGAAAACTACAATCTAATGTGCCTCTGATAAAGTCTATTAGTTGTAAAAACAGACTAGCAAACACCTTAACTTTCACCCTGTCATACTAAAGGCTCAAATATTACATAATAATTTTGGCGTTTAAGAAATAATGGTCTGAGGATATATAATGTCATCACTTTCCACTTTCTTTCACTTACTTGTTGGTAATTTTCTCCCAATTCTTTTATGGATAGAAATACCAAGAGAATAACTTTGTTTTGACAGGCAAAAGAGATTTACAGAAATCAATGACCTTGGAAATGCTCACTTATTTCTGGAAAGATGATAAATTGTCTGCACATTTGGCCAATAACTTCATCTTTTTTCTCCCTAAAATGACAAACTCACCTGGAGTGTATAACATTATTTATAGAAAACAGTATAGTAAATGTCATAGTGGAATGATAACTTCTGATCTTGGGACTGCTCCCAGACATAACATACTGTAGGTTTTACTTTTGTTAGACCTTAGAACAAGGACAATAATAAAGATAATCAGATAGCCAGCATTTATTGAATATGCCCATATGCTAATTACCTGAACCAAATGATCTCATTTAATCTTCATAATGAGCTCTTAAGAGAGTACTGCCATTATGTCCATGGTATAGATGAGGAAACTAACATACAGAGAGGTTAAGGGATTTTCCCCAAGTGCAGACAATAAATAAATGATAGAACTAGTAGTCTATTTCCAGAGTCAATGCTTCAAATCCCCAGGCTATACTATTACTTGTAATCCCAGGTTGAAAATCCTAAATCTAAGCTATAGGCCTAATAGTTTCAATCTTACCTAAGAGCAAAAGGTATTCTTAGGTGTTAAGGTGTCTTAAACACTCATATTTCTTAAGTAAAATCAACTCATTAGGCAAAGATTTCTGTTAGTAGTTATTCTGATTTATCATTTGAACTTCAGTCTCATGGATTTTCAGATTGACGAGAGCTGTGCATACCTATTTGCATCTCCATCAGAGCCCAACTTACATTCCAGCTAGGTATAGACCTTAGTTGACCAACCAGGACACAACTGCTTATTATAAATGGAAATATCTGTGCCTTAATCTCTCTCATTTATAGAATTTTGTTTAAAAACTTGTGGAATCCAAACATGATGTTATTTAGAATCTAATATGCTTGGAAAATACGTTCTCAGATAACTGGAATGGTGGAAGTTCCTATTTTTTAAAAATAGTAATCCTTCATACCAGTGAGAAAAAATTGATTTGATCATGTGTCCCTAGGAGTTCATGATACTGCATGGTTTGGACCATTTCATTCCCAAGACATCATTTATTTGTTGCAACAAGGGTATAATATCATGGAATGAGATGTTTTATCTAAAGCTTACTGTTTGTGACTTTTCATGTTTGTGACTTGGTAAAAGGTCAGCCAACCTTATTACATATAAAAAAGACATACTGGTTTACCTCATCCACTGAGGGAAAGTGACCAAAGTATATTCATGAAGTTTGCCTGAGAATGATCTTCATCCTTCCTGTCTACCATGAAAGAAGTCTGTACATATGAAAAAATAAAATAATAAATCTTGACTGAAGGGCACTAGGAAATCAGTGGAAATAAAGTGTGATTACTAATTAACATGATATTAATTAGACTGTTATAAAGCTATTTTGATTGATTTCTTGGCAATGTGACCCCCTGGCTCACAGCATTTTAAAGAACCACTTAATTAACTAAGATTTTGGGGGAAAAAAAAAGAGGATATTTTCTCCCATCATTGACCAAGAATTCCCTTGAAAGTTATTTCATCAATATTTAATATTTCTCAAGGAATAGTAAACAAAAGTCCATTGCTTAATTTTAAAGATAACTATGACTCAATTTCAACTTAAGTAATTATGGAAATTTTGTTAATCTTTTAAAACAATAATAACAGCAACAATAATAAACCCCTGGAAGGCTTTGTAACGTCATAGGGTCTGTGAGACTCCAAATGGAATTTTAGAAATTAAAAAAAAAACTCTCATGAAAGCATTTAATGGATGTGCCCATGAAAATATACAAATAAATGAGCAAAAAGGCTAAAAAATTTAAGTAGAATGCTCCAGGTCATAAGGTTTATAAGCTGTAACCTAGAATTTGAATCCAATGTTTTCTGAGTGTTAATCCAATATTCTCTTTATTTCTGTATGTTTAGAGGCATGTATAAAAATAAACTATCTAGTCTTAAGTGTATGTTAAATTTTTAAAAATCTGATTTTTCACATATGGAGGTGGAGGTAACTATAATGCTGGTTTTTTAGTCTAAAATTAATAATTAAAAGAGATCTAAGTATTTCTTTTGCCCTTTAAACAAAAATCCATAATTCACCTCAGATTGTTGAGAGAAAACACTTTTTCACAGATTAATAATGCCTAACAAATATCAAACAATTTACAGATTTAGAAAAATCATCCTTTGTAAACTTCAGTGTAAGAATGGATTGCCACAACAATAATCAACAGATGACAAAACTATTGGTAAAAACTGTTAGGTGAATTTGGTTTTGAAGGGAACCAAATTATTCTCTTATGTTAAAAATTTTGCCTCCTACCCCAAATATTGTTTGCTAAAGACAAAAATGAAACTGTTCTTTATAACAAAGAGACCTAGCGATCACTACCTTAAGAATGTAGTCAGACTTATCATCACTACTAGTCAGACCCACTAGTAGAAGGTGCTGGCTGGTGTGTTGCAATGTGAAGTACATAGTCTCACCTGTCAAGTGTTCTTACTAAAACACTTCAACTTCCATTTAATCCAGTCTTTAGGTCCAAGTTTTATATTATAAAAAACATACAGAAGAACAAGAAAATCAAACCATAAGAAAAGAATTTGACAAAACAAAGTTGGAAACATTCTGCGAGATAACTGACCCAGACCATTAAAAGACTCAATGCTGCATATTTTTAAAGTAATATACAGTATATGATTCTAATATGTTAACAAAGACTTTACAGGAATACACATAATAAAAATGGCTGGTTGGTAGGCTAAAAACAGATTCAATGTCACAAAAAATAAGTAAAAGGAAGTAGAACTGACTCGATTAAAATAGAGATATGTAAAGACAAGAGATATGTAAAGCAAATGCAATTAACAAACTGTATGTGAGTTTAAGTGTTTATAAAGGTAATTGTGAAATATTTATTGCAGGTAACTCAGGAAATTTGAAAAGAGCTGGAAGTTAGATGACATTAAGTAGTTACTGTTACTTGACTTAGATGTAATAAAAACACAAGTAATATAAGAGAATGCCATTGTTTTTAGGTGATGATGCTGGAATATTTAGGTGTAAGTTTCATGAGACACATACAAAACATTAACAAGTATTGGGTCTACATGGTTTATTCTTTTAACTTTCCTATGTGTTTAAAAATTTCATAATGGAAAGCTGGAAAAACATCTGCTGATAAGCAATACGCCAAACATATATTACCTACATTCTTCTGTGTGTGTGTGTGTGTGTGTGTGTGTGTGTATCTGTGTCTGTGGCAGGTTTTCTATTTGAAGTTACCATGAGGCCTACAAATAAAATCTTACAACCTATTATTTCAAATTGATGACAACTCTCATTGCAAAAACTAACAAACACGGAGAAAACTAATTAAAACTCTACATTTTATACCCCCTGCTTTTTAACTTTTTGTTTCTATTTATACATTCTTATACTGTCTATATCTTAAAAAGTTATTGTAGTTATTATTATTGTTGTTATTTTTGAGACAGAGTCTTGCTCTGTCACCCAGGCTAGAGTACAGTGGTGTGGTCCTGGCTCACTGCAGCCTCCACCTCCTGAGCTTAGATGATCTCCTTCCTCAACCTCCCAAGTAGCTGGGTTAGTGGTACACACCATCACATCCAGCTAATTTTTATATTTTTAAGTAGAGATGGGATTTCATCATATTGGCCAGGCTGATCTTCAACTCCTGACCTCAAGTGATCCACCCACCTTTGCCTTCCTAAGTGCTGGGATTACAGGTGTGAGTTACCATGCCCAGAATAAAAGTTGTTGTAGTTATTATTTTTGATGGGTTTATTTTTCGGTGTTTCCACTCAAGATACGAATAGTTTACACACCACAATTATGGTGTTATAATATTCTGTATTTTTCTGTATACTTAATTACCAGAGAGTTTTGTACCTTCAGATGATTTCTTACTGCTCCTTTTCGTTCAGATTGAAGAACTTCCCTTAACATTGCTTTCAGAATAGATTTGGTGTTGACAACATCCCTCAGTTTTTGTTTGTCTTGGAAAATCTTCATTTCTCCTACATCTTTGAAGATATTTTCACTGGATACAATTTTCTAGTATAAAATTTTTTCCTTCAGCATGTTAAATAGATCATGTCACTCTGTCCTACCCTGTAAGGTTTTCACTGAGAAATGTGCTGCCAGATGTATTGGAGCTTCTCGCTATGTTATTATTTTTTTTAATTTTCTCTTGCTGCTTTTAAGATTATTTCTTTACCTTTGACCTATGGGATTTTGATTATTAAATATCTTGAGGTGGTCTCATTTGGATTAAATATGCTCAGTTTTCTACATTCTTACATGCAAAGACCCTTTAAAGTGTCTTAGTCAAAATGTATTGAAAATTACTGTAAATAGAGAAGAAATCAACTCAAATAAAATTTATTTGAAAGCTAAAAAGATATATAGGTAGCAGATGTTCCTTGACAAAGTGACCTGTGTCTAAAACCACTTTAAATTTATAATTTTAAAAAAAAGAGGAAGAATTTTAAAAGACTTAGTGGAAATGACAGAGTAGTGTCCAGGATCAATCTTATATTTTCAGCAACAAAAAATAAAATAAAATAAACTGATGGAAGTTGATCTAAATAGGAACTGCCACTCTTACCCCTCTGAAACAATGGTTTGCCTTTCATGAATATAGGCGTCCTACTTGCTAAATCCCCTATCTTGTATTTCTCCTGAGAATATGCTGTATGTTGGTAGACCATCACGAACTACATAATTTATCTCTTTTTCTCAGTGGGACTTTTGTAGTCCTGATATTTCTCCTCATCTCTAATGTCTCTCATTCAGCACGAAATGAAGGTATGCTCCAGTGGACAATAACACATGATTTGGTCAGAAAACCTTACATGCTTCACCTACCAATCTTCGGTAAGGGAAAAGATATTTAATGTTTCTTCATCTTATAAAATGAAGAGAATGATGTGACAACCTCCCCTTAAGGCCAAATATTTGTGAATTTATTCTTTCAAGAAAATTCATTTTAGCATATACTGGCTAGACGTTGGGCTAGTTAATTGAAGAAACTTTATGATAAAGGGTTTAATAGATGTTAAAATTTTAAAGTAGATGTAATAACTCTCTACTATGGGAATATTAAGATGGACCACCAATCTCAGGTGTTAGAATAGGGCTGCTAAAAGAGTTGATATCTTACTTGATATTTGAAAATCTAGTAGGAGATAAGTTTAAAAAAAGTAGTCACAACACTATGAGAAGACAGAGTAATATGTTAAGGAATGAAATTTAAGATAGCATCATTCATTCAAAGAAGTCATACTTGGAATGAGACTCAGAGGTTTCATCAGAACTCATGGTATAAAGTGGGTAAAGACAAGAGTTGAGACAAGTAAACTGGAACGATATTATAAAGGCCATTCTACGTGTGAATTTCCATTGTTGCTAATGAGAATTGATCAAAATCAGTCAGTTCAGAGTCATATATGTTTTAGAAAATGTATGACTCAAGCAGCTATGTAGAGATATTAGAGAGAAAATCAGTACCTAGGACAATATCTTTTATATGTGCATCCTCAGAGCCAAAAGCAGTCCATAACTCACAGTAGGTATTCAACTCTAAAATGAGAGGCAATAATTAACTGAGATACAAAAGTCAGTGAAACACTCTGGAGATATTAAATACTATTCCTCAAATTGAATATAGTGGGACAGGTTTGTTTATTGCTCCCCTTGGAATCTTCACTTGCCTTTCATTCATTTTTCTCCTTCCCAGTGGACTGAATATGGCATTGCCTCAGTGCTCTCTGAACCTGCAATAAAATTCTAAATTCAGAGCAGGCTTGGAAGAAAAGAAAATCTCCCTATAATATTCATAACCCCTTGCTCATTTAGGCACCTTGGGATTGGTAATGTCAATTCAAATAATCAATTGTACTCTAAAGAATAGAGTCTATAAGTGAGAACTAGCTGGTGGCTTAACTAAGCCCTAAACAGTCTGCTACTGTGCAAAGGCAGTCGTGATTAATTCATGCAAAGATTGCATTTGAGCATTAGTTACTTTTCACCTGCAAATGTTTACTGATATGGATTAAACTTTCTTTGGCAAATAGGATTAAAATCTTGAGTGTTCTTATTATTTGCCTATTTCTTCATTATTGTTTTCTGTGTAAAATGAGATTCATTTTTTCTTCTGATTCAGTATAATTATGGAGAGAATTTAAATTACATTTATCAGTAGGTTATTGAAGATAGAGTGCAATGGAATTATGGAACTAGAAATTGAAGAGATAATCTATGCTAAAACTGTCATTTCTAAGAAGGAGGGATCTTAGCCTGGGAACATCCAGTTTTTTGCCTACTACAGTGATTGCAAGGATTAACACTAGAATCTGTGTTTCTTACCTTCTAGTTCAAAGATCATTTAATACACTGAACTATAAACAATGGGAAAACTATCTTTCATAAAAATATAGTAGGAGAAAAACTTTAAACTGACTGATGATTAAATTTATTTTGATATATTGATGATGAGAATATCAGGTTAACTGATTATTTTTCTTTGTTGTAGCACCTTTGACCTCAAGGATCTGAATGAAAGCACTGAGTGCTTTTAAAAAAAAAAAAAAGAATAAAAGGAAATGAACACTGAGAAGACTAAACATTAGAGATAACTGAACAGAATACAGATGACCCTTTTCTTAACCATCAGATAAGCAGAAAGGTGAAGGGCATTTAAAATGCCCTGGAAAATGACATGGAGTTCCACATCATAGAAATCATGGTTAATAATACTGTTAGAAAGATGGTTGCTCACTCCATCAGTCTACATAGATAATTCTTCATCACAAAAAGTTAACTTTCTGGGTGCTGTGGTATCTCAGTCTTAAACACATATTTTAATATTAAAAAAATTGCTTAGAAGTATGCCCTAGGCAGAAAACACTCTAGGAGTATATCCATATTCCAAGAACATGTTTCTAAAGCACAAAAGCAAGAAAAAAAAAGAAATTGGAAACTAGAGCAAGGAAAAAAAGAAATTGGAAACTAGCATACGTTAGTCCTTCTCAGTCTTAAATGAGCAAAAGGATCACCTGGGGATCACAGTGCAATGAATATTCTGGTTCAATTTGCCTGCAGTGGGATCGGAGATTTTGCGTCTGTAACAAACTTGCAGATAATGCTGACAATATTAATGTGCAGATCACTGTCTGAATAGCAAGTTTGTTGGTCAGTTAATGGTTTTTACCATTGCATGGTAGAGGGGAAGGGGATCTTCCAAAAATAAAAATTTTACTCTCTCATTCCATTGCAAAATACACTAAAATGTGTATTCCTGAACTTGAGAGATACTTTCCAAATAATTTCTTTTTATTGAGAAAGAAAATGAGAGAAAAAAAGAACATTTTATTGTTAAAATTTCTATACTTGATTGAAAAAGAATATATCTGATTTCACCAATTATGTGCAGTTGTATAATGAAAAAAGTAAAATATCAATATTTCAGTTTATATTGAGAAAGCAAACTAAATATTTATTAAGCAACTTATGATGTGCCCAGATCAATGCTAACAGTAGCTGCAGATATAAAAAGATTAAAAGGAAATTTTATACTCTCAAGGAATTTATAATTTAATTGAAAGTAGAGATAGGTGTATAGAAATACACACATATATCATCATAGATTTATTCACTACTTACTACATCACTTCCTTTATCCAGACATGGTATGAAAACAGCTTGCCCCTAACTTCATGGAGTTCTAAGATACCTGTTTGTCGCCCATGTATTTGAAATCTATTATGCAGTACATGACAATACAAATAAATGCTTAGCATATAGATCTACTTAACCTTTATCTTTTACATTTGAATAATTTTAAAACATTTATTTCCATCAAAACTTTACTGCTTATCAAACTCTCTTTTTAATACTTACATAATTTCTGGAAATTAACAATATGTCAACATGAGTGCAATAATTAACAAAAAATTAAAAATAAATGACACGTATCTTTCTTCCTTGCCCTAATGAACACAATGAGTGAGTTAATGTATGATTTGCGGGAGACTTAGTTTGAATACTGTAACAACTGTACCAAAAATTGATTGAAGGATTAACACTATTCTGACCTATATTAAGAAATCAACTGTATAGGCATAGGAAAGTGTTTTAACTTTTTTTTTGTTTGTTTGCTAGGAAAGCTTCCTCTTAACATAAAGTTCCCTAAGAATAGACAAATATCTCTTGAGGACATTTAATCACTAAAGAATGTTTTCATGTTGGTTAGGGTGCAAATGTAATATAATTTCTGGCATAGAAACCAATGGTATGTTACAATATGTGTTCTGAAAGATTCAAAAGACTATATAACTTGTCATAGCTTGAGTTTCCAAACTACTAGTTTTCAGTACATTACACTGTCCGAGAGAAATTAAATTACTATCGCCTGGAACCCAGCCTTGGAAATCCTGACTTAATTAGTATGGAGAGGTCTCTAATTATTACCCTTTTGAAAAGTGATTCTAATGTGCTGCCTGGAATGATAACCACTGCATTAACCTACTAAAAGAGTAAAAGATCCCATGACAATGAATGTAGCATTACATAATCCTGCCAGTTCAAGCTGTATAACCTTGGGAACCTTATTTTAGCTTCCTGAATCTTAGTTTCCTCATTTGTAAAACATGACGATACCTAACTTGTAGTGCTTTTAGATATTCTTGCTGATGTGTAGAAAGCTCCTAGTAAATAGTTGTGTCAGTTATTTCTTGCAATTATTGAACATATATGTGGTGCTGGTGGTTGTGAATTACATAGTATAGGTAATAGTGGTAAAACCAGTGGTAAGATTTGTTAGGAAAAGTGAACTAAAGACATATCATGATATGAATTCCCAAAACGACTGTATCCAAGGTGTAATCAGAATAAGAATCAATTAAAATTATATAATTGTAATGGAAATGAACTATAGTTACTAATGGATCAATGAAGTTGATTTCTCAACATTTACATTTGGATAATAAAGAAGCATCTGAAATTCAACATGTCCAAAATTAAAATTTCAAATTCTTGTTTTAGATTGAGATATCATTTACATACCATCAAATTTACCTTTTAAAGTATACAATTCATGCTTTTTAGTTTGTATTTTCAACTGCTATCAGGTTCCATATTTTCATTAACTCAAAAAGAAACACCAGGATCTTAGCAGTCATGCTTTTTTCTTTCCTTCACCCCAGCTTCTGGTAAATATTAACCTGCTCTCTGTCTTTTTGAGTTTGCCAATCTGGGACATCTCATATTAATGGATTTATACAATATGTCTCTATAGAATTTGGCTTTTTGTTGTTGTTGTTATTTGTTTGTTGAGAGGAAGTCACACTCTGTCGCCCAGGCTGGAATGCAGTGCAACGATCTTGCTCACTGCAACATCTGCCTCCCAGGTTCAAGCAATTCTCCTGTCTCAGTGTCTAGAGTAGCTGGGACTATAGTCACATGGCACCACAACCAGCTAAATTTTGTGTTTTTAGTAGAGATGGGGTTTCACCATATTGGTCAGGCTGGTCTCAAACTACTGACCTCAGGTGATCCACCTGCCTTGGTCTCCCAAACTACTGGGATTATAGGCCTGAGCCACTGTGCCCAGCCTGGCTTCTTTCACTTAGCATGTTTTCAAAGCTCAGGCATGTTGTAACATGTATAAGTTATTCATTTTGGTATGGTTTGGGTCTGTGTCCCTACCCAAATATCATGTTGAAATGTAGTCCCCAATGCTGGAGTTGGAGCCTGGAGAGAGGTGATTACATTATATGGGTAGTTCTTCATGACTGGTTTACTACTATCCTTTCAGTGCTGCTCTCATGATAGTGAGTGCTCATGAGACCTGGTTGTTTAAAAGTATGTATCATCACCCTCACCCCCTCTCTCTTCCCCTGCTCTGTTCATGTAAGTGATGGCTCCCACTTTGCCTTCCACTGTGATTGTAAGTTTCCTGAGGCCTCTCTCCAGAAGCAGTTGCTACCATGCTCCCTGTACAGCCTGTGAAACTATGAGCCCGTTAAACCCTTTTTCTTTATAAATTACCCAGTCTCAGTTATTTCTTTATAGCAACGTGAGAACAGACTAATACACATTCTTTTCATAGCTAAATGATATTCTATGGTATGGATACACTTTATTTTGTTTACTCATCTGTTAGTTGTTGGACATATGATCTCTTTCCACTTTTTGGCTATTATCTATAATGCTGCTCTAAACATTTTTATTATTTTTTTGTGATGTGAATATACGTTTTCAGTTCCTTTGAAAATAAACGTGTGTGTTTATTTATGTTAATGTTTTACATTTGCTAGAATGTCTATTGAATAAATTATTAGAAAAGGGATGTATACCTAGGAGTATAATTGCTGGGACATACGATGATTCTAAGTTTATTTTTTAAGGAACTGACAAACTGTTTTCCAAAGTGGCTGCACTATTTTATATTCACATTGGCAATGTACAAAGGTTTCAATTTTTTATATCCTCCCTCATGCTTATTAGTGACTGTCTTTTTGATAATTGCCATCCAAGTAGGTGTGAAGTGATATATTATTGTTTCAATTTGTATTTCCTTAAGGACTAATGATATTGAGTATTTTTTCACTGCAGCATTGTTTATAATATCAAGTGTAATTCATGTGGCATCTAATTACAGAAAATGGAAAAAGTCTCAAAGATACATTATTGAGTGAAAAATAGAAAATTGCAGAACAATGTACATCTGTAGCACATACATTGTAGAATTGGAAAGAAAGGAGGGAAAGATAACATACACCTAGCACTTATGAAATAATCACTTGACTGGGGACAGGGTGTAAAACATATTGAACTTCTCATAATTTAATAAATGGTGAGCTACTTTTTAATTTTGTATCACTTACTTTTCACAATCATTCTAAAAGAGGGCATTGTTATCTCTTGTAATCTGGGGCATATTGTGGAAGGCTGTGAGCTTATTTGCCCATGAATCCACTCCCTTTTTTTATCTCCTACTTTCCATCTTTATCCACTGGCTATAGTAGAAGCTAATTTGTTGCATTAGAGCCTAACTGTTACATGCAATTTTCTCAGTTTAGAGATGAATAACTGACCCAAACTGTGTCATAGTATCATTTATCTTGGACTTTGAATTAAAAGTGGAAGCATTCCACGAAAGGGCTGCATATATGTAAGAAATGCTTTTAACTGAAATAACAAAACCCAAATTTAAAAATGATGATTTGATTGCATCAAGTCTGGATTCTATATATTTACTTGACTTCAAAGAGTTTTATTTCTCTACATCACACTTACTCTATTTGGCACTATTTTAGGTAGTTTATGAAATATAAAAAGAATAAAGTGATAAAAATTTATAATATGTGATGAAGTTAATGATGAATAAAAATTGAAAGAAAAGTAAAATTGAAAGAAAAATTTGAAAAAATTGAAAGTAAAATTAAAATTGAAAGAAAAGTAAAGAAAAAGGAAGTTAAAAAAGTTTTAGCTTATGAATATTTACGTGAATAATAGTTTCAAATTGTTATGGTTTTTGATTGCATGATATAAAACCTATTTCTATAAAAAAAAACTCAGTGTATCCTCAAAGAAGTATATAGAAGGATATTGATTTAAACATTCTCTGTAATAGAGAAGAAATAGAAACAATCTAAAGGATTATCACTAAGGAAAGGTAAAACAAACTTATATCTATGGCATAGAATACCAGGTGCAAATGTAAAACAATGGGGCAAATCTATACAAAGTGACAGGAAATAATTTCCAAAATGAATTAAGTAGAAATAAATCAAAGAAACAAACACACATTCTGATAGAATTAAAGTTAGAAAACAAAAGGAAAATCAGACAAATTCTACAAACTGGTGAGGGAGAAAGAGAGACAGAGACAGAAAGAGAAGTAAAAAGTCTGAAGAGATACACATGAAACATATACATGATAAACATAAGGAGCACAGTCTTTCAGCATTGGGGATTACATATGATTTTGACTTTTTATGATAAGAACACATGGATTCATAGCAGTGAACCACACATACTAGGGCCTTTCAGAGGGTGGAAAATGGAGGAAGGAGAGGATCAGGAAAATAACTAATGGGTACTAGGCATAAAGCATGGATGATGAAATAATTTGTACAACAAAACCCCATGGCACAAGTTTACCTATGTAACAAACCTGCACTTGTACCCTTGAACTTAAAATAAATATTTAAAAATATTTTATTTTTTAAAACTACATGCTTATGTATATTACTTCAGTATTGAAAACTCTGAGTATTTTTATACAAAGATAAAAAGTAAGTCTGCCAATGCCAAATTTAATTACTGATCATATATCCTCTTTGTATATGTGTCAACTCTACTATCTTAGTTATTTACAGACATTTCTGTTTTTATTACCAGAATCAACATACTACATCTCTTTACATAAACTTTCTACATCCTAAGAACAATATTCCTCTTGTCTATTTTTTGTATGGTTACTGCAGCAGCTATCTTCATAGAAATCAGTTTCTTAGAAAAGTATAGACAGAAGGAGAAGGCATATTTTACAATGATTGTGATGTATATAGAATATAAAGAGATTTTGACTGTTAGATATGCACAGTTTGGCTTTGAATCTACATCTGTTTAAAGATTGAGCAAAATAATTTGAGGAAAATAACATTATAGAAGTGTGATACTAGATATTTGTCATTCTCCATTTCTTGCCCTAAAATAGCTTTAAGATACTCTCGGGTGATTAAAATCTGGGCCATATGAGGTTTGGGGTCCATACGTTAGATAGAGTAAATCAATTTATATGTAATGGTTTTCTGTATTTGCAGAGATAAACACATAAATCTCTAATAGATTTACTGAAATCTATATCCCACATAATTGGCTTTTATTGTTATCAAATGGATTATTTTACTGTGTGCAGACAGGACAGAGGCATCAGATGGCAATATAATTACATTCATATTATATATTTTTTAGAGTAATCATTTTACACATAAAGAAAAAGGAGTTTTATGAGTCAACTTCTTTTGTAATCTATAAATATGATGCATCTTGGAAGGAAGAGGAACATTTAACGGCAGTTGTCAACGTTTGCCTCAAATAATTTCATTACATAGCAGTCTGCTGATTCAATAAATAGTCTTCAAGGGCATATTGTTCTATAATGTACAGTAAGTAATTTATTTGAAATGCATATACCATTGCATCTGTTTCTCAAAGACGTTCTTTAGTAATTATTTTTGTTTCCTATTATAAGCATAACATTAATATTCTAAAAAAACTATAGGTTTATTTATAAATTCATCTAATGTTAATGTAGTCATCAGAAGTCTTTGATACACAAGAAAGCTCACTATAAGCTGTCATGATGAATGAATTGATTAACCATATTTTTTGCTTAAATCTTACTGCTCAATATTAAAGTTTGATTAAATAGTCTTGATGACTTAATACAATTTTTAATCAATTGAATTGCTCTCAGTGTTAAAAGCAATAATTATTTAATAGGACTGTATTTGTCCACTATTTTAACCTCCTTTTTCCCACAGCCTAAGCTTCTGAATTTTCATCCTATTGACTTTTACTGATAGGATATTGTCATCCTTGATGATGAGGAAACAAACCAGCCATTAATAATAATGTCCTCTTACTTTGTAGATGGCATCCACTCCTGATGAGATGGTGCCTGTATCCAAACAACAAACCTTCCTTTACTAAATGACATGAATTTGAGAGCTACAATTTTCATTCACAAGGGACTTCTCAATGGCAGTAGACACAAAGTCTAAATGACATCTTTCAAATCTCCCATTCCCTGGATCATTAGACTATGCACTCATCCACAGCAGGTATCATACTCATCTATGCATCCCCCTTGCTTAACAAATGTCCTATTTCAGAAGAATTAAATAGACCAAAATTTGTGGAAACAAATATTGTGTCCAAGCAAATTCTCAATACTGTTTATATTTGCATTAAACTCACCATGCTGAAATTGCTTGGTTGGTTAAGTCCATGGGTTCTCCAATTAGAGGGAAGTACTTAACAATATGGGATTCTTTAAAAAATCAGTTCTTTATCTACATACAGTGTGTCAGTTTGTATCCTTCAGAAAACATAAGACAAAACCATCAGAAGACCAAGAGATTTGTTGGGGTTAGTAGCTATGAATGATAAAGGAGAGAAAGCAGGAGAAGGAATAAAAAATCTTCAGATCATGGTGTCAGCTGATGCTTATATAAAAAGAGGGGATAAAGAAAGATTGGGTAGAAAGTGCTCCAAACCATGGTGTATTGGCCAGCTCAATGGAAAGCTCTATTGCAAAGATTGCTCAAAGGAGAATCACATTGAGCAAAAACAGCTACTTTTTACTGCTCTTCCTATTCTAAATCATTGGCTTACGCCATCTTGGAAAATATGTCCTCAGCTCAAACACTGCAGCAGAGGCCAAACTCCCTGCAAGTGTAAGTTATTAGCTAAAGGTTCTTTACATAGCAAGTTCTTTTGTAAAGGGAACTCTGAGTGGCACACCTTGATGGCTACCAAGTTCATCTGCCTTTATCCTTAAGCCCCATATCAGAAATGCTTTTTCCTGATATTTTTGCTTGGCAAACATCTCTTCTGCCTTCAAACTTATTTTCAAAGTTCCCTCTATATATGCCTCCTTCCCTAACTTCACCAGTATAGTAAGTCTTTTATACTTATCTTTTTCCCTATGACTTTATACTCACCATTAATGCAACCTATTTTATATGCATGGTACTTCTGTTTTAGAGCATGGAAGTCATGTAGACACCATCATATTGCAGAGAATGAGGCTAAGACAAAAAAAAAAAATTTAGACCCTATAAATGTCCAAGCAAGAGATGAATAAGACTTGAATGACAACAATAGGGATTGTAGTAACACTTCAGAAAAATATTAAAAATTTAAGTCAGTAGACTGGAAACTTCATAAGGGCAAAGATTATATTATCTTGATTTCTGTATTCCTAGGAGCATCTGCACAAGGTTTTTCGCTAATGCATATTTATAAGTATTGGTTAAATGGAAATAATTATTTGGATAATTTATTATATTTCTACTTAATTTTGTCTCAAAAAAAGTATTTTATGGAATGACCAATACAACCCATGAACTTTACAAGGTTAGGAGCTAGGTTGTTTTGACTTTAATTTTCCTTGTATCTAGGAGAACACTTCAAATACATATATTTGAATATAATATGCTAATGCAATTATAAATAATATACTAATATAATCTAATATACAAATGTATTATATGTTTGAATATAATATACTATTTCCATAATATATGAAGGAAACAACTTTACATGACAAATAACATAAAATACTATAATAAAAATATTTAGAATTATGTAAGGTGCTATATGGAATGCATCCGAAGGGACTGAAAATAATATGAAAGTCTTATAAAAAAACCTTGAGTTTGCATCTGGTCTAAAACATACATTTAAAGTTATTTAATCTCTCTGACAATAGGCTTAATTACCTGTAAAAAAATTGTAACATATGCATCAAATTCCTAACCAAGTTAATGGGGATCTAAAATGATATATAGTGCAAATGTTGTACTACTATATTATTGGTAGTAACAGGAGACAGACAAATTCCTAGGCAGACAGGGATGGGTCCCCTGTGAAACCTGACCTTCAAGCCAAGGACAGTATAAAGCCTGAAAAACTAGTTGCCCATTCCAGATAGCGTCCACAACTGGAATGAAAACTGTTATCCCAGTTTTACCCACTCTTTCTCTATTAGTTCCTTCTGAACTATGCCTTTTAACGAATTGAATGGTGCTTTCTCCAAGACCAACCATGGCCCAATCAGCACACACTCCTCCAGTCTAAGGCCATAAAAATCCTGGATTCAGTCTCAAAGACAGCTACCCATTTTTGGGTCCCCTCTAGTTGCTGAGAGCTTTCTTTCTGTTGCTCAGTAAAATTCTGGTCTACCTTACTCACTCTCCAGCAGTCATGTACCTTATTCCTCTTGATCATGGGACAAGAACCTGGAACTCACTGAATTGCAGGAGTGAAAGAGCTGTAATGCTGCTGCTCTCTGAGCAGTGAGTGGTGGGAGTAAAAGAGCTGTAACCCTCCCTCCTGCTTATGAAACTGCAAGAGTGAAAAAGCCACAACATTATGTGAGAAAAATCTGCATCTGTGAAATAAGACAGAATGATAGCACTGGGGGGAATATCATGTGGGAGAAAGAAATTCACCCAAGATCTATTTTAGGCAATGTCCTTAGTTCAACTGACTATTTATTATTAATTAGAGATCACAAACTCAGTAAAGTGTATGTTAATTGGATTTTGTTTAAAAAGATGCAAATAACTTCAGTCCAATTAAACAGATGCCCTTGAAATTGATGGCATCATTGGCCATTAACCAGTTTTATACTGAAGCCAGTATTCTACCCTAATATTGTGTATCCATGTGTGTGAGTATATGCTCGTAGTGTGTGTGGATTCTCAATATGCTCTTTGAACAGGTCATAAAATCCTATTGGTTCCCTTGCTAATTAATGAATTGAGTGGAAACTTTGAAATGTGTTCATATTATATATGCATTAGAGTCATGGCTTTTAAACTTTTGAAAACATATAGTTTAACAATAGAGTGGAATCAGTCTGCTTGTATTCAAATCCCTATTCTATCATGTTATAACTGGCTGACATTTAGTAAATTACTTAAACTCTTTTAATCCACCTGCTTTTATACTTAAAATAAGGCCAACATTACTTTGATCGATGTGACTTTTGGAGGATTCATTATTATGATTTTTGTAAAGTTCGTAGATAGTATCTGGTAAATGAGCAATCAGTAAATGAATGTTTCTCCTTCTCCTTTGATTTTTTCTTTTTCTTCATCATCTTATGTGAAGTTTATCTAAAACAGTTTAAAAATTGTTCATTTAACTATATTGTCTTTAGTCAGAAGAACTTTCCATAGATGTTAATAACAATACATTCATGTTTTTATTCATAAATTATTTCTTTTGTCCCACCAAGACTATTAATTATGTACCTCCTGTTGATTAAATAAAATAAAATTGTTCAGAGTTTTATTCCCTTTACTATTGTTTGTGATTGCTGAAGGCACCATAACTGTTTTGTTTCTGGAGTGTGATCTTTTGTCCAGCAAACAATCTCTTTGACACAGGCACATACTTATATCTCAAAGCGTAGTTGATCAGGAAATATCATGCATATCTTTAAATATTTACATGACAAATATGCTTCTAGATCTCTCTGACTGATGTTATATACTAACAATATGCTTACAGTTGTTTAAGATTTTTTGTCATTTCTTTGTATGAAAACAATTGAAAATAATGAACTAGGAAGTTAATTCTATAGTCACATGTAACATAGCTCACCTTTCCCACATTCCTATTCCTTGCATTTTACCAGCTTTACTTTAATACTACTATTACTACTAGTAATAACTTACAAATAGATGACACTTCAAAATCTTCTACCCTATAGTCCATCATTTTAACAATGAGTACCCTGTAGTTTCACTAAATCATTTTAACATTTCTGTGATTTACATTACCTGCATTTTAAAGATGCAGGAGTTGAGGACCAGAGAGTTCAGATGAATTGTCCCAGCTCACAGAGCAGGAAGGAGCAGAGCCAGGGCTTAAAACCAATCAGGATACTGGATTCCAATCCCTTTGCAAGCCATACTGTCCTGTCTTTCATTATAAACATTGATAAAAAAACTAATTGTCAGGAAAAGATGCTAGACAGGTTAACGCTTGAGTCCAATAGCCATTTCAAGGTAACCAAAGCAATGCCTTATGTCCTAAAACTTAAAAAATATCAAATATCTGAAATAAACATTTTGTTTATTTCTCAGATGATCTTGTTAATTAGTATGTAATATTTTAATTTTTAAATTTTTTCCAATGTCCCAGCATCTAGTCAGAAGGCCAGCATGATTTGACTTTAAGCATTGTACTAATTTTGCTATTTTAAATATAATAACGCTGGCTAAATAAACTTTTTTGTATTACCACTTGATCTAGCACCTGGATTGTCCTGGCATTTTCTTATTCAAATTCAATTTGCCTGTTTGGCAATTCTTAGAAATTAATAGGCAGAATTATGTGGTTGGACACCAAGTAAAGCTAGCAAGTATCTCTATGACTATGTTAGCTCTAGAACAGGGCTTATAAATGATAACTCCAGATAATCGTCTTACAAGTTGTGAGTGCTTTAAATCATTGTTTTCTATCACAGCATCAATGTTTTCTCTAAGAAAAGTGTGATTTTACTTAGCATTTGTGAGCTTCAGAGCCAGAGAAATAAACAGACTAGGCAAAAAAGTGTGGGAGACATAAAGATGTCTTGATTTTAAAGTGGTAAGTACATTATAATGAGTAAATTATAGAAATCCCAGGGGTCTTAAAAATAAATGTCAAAATATTCCAAATCTGAAGATTATTGGCCCTTATAATTTATTTATTTTCACTGGTTAGTTTCTTTCAAAAACAAGCAAACCAAAAATAGAACAGAACTCATATAACAGGCAAGGTTACATTTGCTTTATCTTGTGCCTACAGTAATGTGAAATAATTTCTAAAAATAAATTTCTGTTGGTAGAAAAACTCTCTCAAAATTTTGCATCACATGCAAGGCCTCTTCCTGCAGCCACTACAACATTGATATTTTCCAGCTGATTTATTTAGTAAAGATGTTTTACAAACTTGTTTCTTCCTAAGTACGATTTGTTTATTTTCAAAGAAACTGCCTCTCAATTGAATGTCATATTGATAATAAGTAATAATCTGAATTTTCTTGTGAGTACAATATAACTTTTAGTCACTTTCTCCGTGAAGAGAAAATTCATAGAAATTCATTTGTGGTTAATTAACTGGTGACTTTCATCGTTTAGTTGCTTCAGAAAACAATTTTGCAAGATAAATAAAGGGAACAACTCTTTTTTACAGTTCACGTATGTCTCAGAAGAGAAAGAAAAACATATTGCTGTCAAAACAGCAAATAGAAAACTCCATGATGGCCTTTTTCTTCAACACACAAGCTAAACCCCAAATCCTTCTATAAAGAGACTCAGAGTAGACCAAATCACATTGTTTTTTTTAGTTTATCATGAGGCATTTTATCCTGATGTTTGTAAATCTTATAGTCACTAAAACTGGAAGTGGGAAAATCGATTGTCCTTGCCATCAGTCTTCAGAATTACAACTCTCTGTGAATGTTCCATTACTTTGCAGTCTCTTGTTTCCAGTTTTAGAAATTTAAAAAGTATTAGTTAAAAATATGCAGTCCTCCCTAATTAGAAACAATATGCCACCTGGTAAGATGAGCTCGGAAGTTGCAACAATTTGTGAGACAAAGGTAAGTTACACCTATATAGCGTAATTTTCACAGTGGTAAATAAGAAATATTTGTGTAAAAAAGTGATATATTCATATGTGCCTCTGGGTTTTTGCTAGAAAAAACAAACAAACAAATATCTGCCCATGCCTAGGTTTATATCATATCACTATTTTCTGTTGAGAAATAAAACCAATGTACTTTGAAATGTCTATGTTAAATAATAATGAGACTGGGCATATTTTTTATATATCTGTGTCAAACTTCTTGTTAATATAAGTACAGGATACATTTTCCCATAATGATGTTAAATGATACAAAGAACAAACAAGAATAATTATTCTACTTTGTCAAGAAAGTGTTTGCTTCTGAAATATAGAACTATGAACCAATTCAAAAGCCTTGCTTATCAAGTCCAACAGCCTAATGTCTAACACCAAGACTAGTTTTCAAACCTTTGCCTCATTGTACCACTAAACCAATCCCACTATATCATAACATGTTCCAACAGTCAATCAGTACTCTGCCTTGAAAGACTATTTTTGTCTGCTTTTATTGCAATAACAGAATACTCTAGACTAGGTAGTTTATAAACAAAAGAGGTTAAGTTGTTTGGCTCAGAATTCTGGTGTCTGGAAGGTTGAAGATAGAGCATTTGTATCTGGTGAGGGCCTCAGGCTGTTTTAACTCACGATGGACAGTGGAAGGAGAGCCAGCATATGCAGAGATCAGATGGCAAAAAACGGAGGAAAAATACAAAACAAAACAGTGGAAGCAAGAATCTTTTTAACAACCCATGCTTTCAAAAACTATTCATTTCTATTAAAGTAAGAGCTCACCACAATGGGAAGGCATCAATTTGTTTTTGAGGAATAGGCTCCCCATTTCCCAAATAAATAAAATAAGTATTGAAAGAACACTTTCAGATAAAAATATGGAGTAAGAAAAATATTGTTTGTCTGATAGCATAGCTCAGTAATTTGCAAAAAGCAGCACTGCTTGGAAAATTCCTAATGCCATAAATGTCCCATTCTTTCATTTAATTATTAAATACCAAGTATATACTGGATACCATGGTAGGGACTATTAATAAAATAAAGAATAAAGCTGATTCTATCCCGTCTTCATATAATATGAATAGTTTGTGTATATACTATCTATAACATATAGACAACATATGACTCAATTCTGTAATAAGCTACTTAGTAACTATTAAATTGTGAGCATATGACAATCTGTCTAAACTTCACTTTCTTCACCTGCAAATAAGATTGATAATACTTTATAAGGTTGTTGCATGATTGAATGCATTGGGTTAATATAAGATTTAAAACAATGTCAGGCACATAGTAGGCCCTCAATAAAATATAATGTTAATATTAAAGGGCAAGAAACAGAAATTAATATTGAAAAATTACAGATTATATTGATCTCTGTGAAAGAAATAAATTAAGAGGAAATAGGGAGAAAATATAAGTCACAAGACTGTATTCAAATGACATTTTATCTGTGAATTTAATAGTGTAGTTGCTACTCAAGGTATGAATAGAAACAAGCCATGATTAAAAGAGGGTGGGAAAACACTTCAGGTAGAAGAAAAACCAGTATGTGCAAAGGGCCTAAATCAGCATGGAAGCCTCTGCAGGATTTAATGAAAGTCCAGTCAAGTTAGAGCTTAATGAACCAAGTGAGATAATTACTATCAGAACCATCAGCAAGCCCTAATTGTTGAAAAAGATAAAAGTAAAGGAGTGGGGTGGATTCAGCAGAGGCATTGCTCAGCTCAGTCCTTTGTACTTAATTTCACCAAACACAAATGCATCACCAAGTTGGACTGTTAGCTATACTCTCAAATTACATCGATGAATGAAGATAGGAAGACTCCAGTAAAATAAAATGATTCCGTCCAATTTGACTCACCTGCAAGGGAACATTTGGCAAAGGCTGTAGAACTCTTAGTTCCTCCCTCCCTGATTCCCTCCCTCCCTCCCTTCCTTCCTTTCTTTATTCCTTCCTTCTTTCTTTCTTCTCTGATTCTGATCTCCTTTGCCTGAAGCAAGGTAGAGGCAGGCTTAAGGAACATTATCTACTTTTCCATTCTGTACTGAGAAACTGAATTCAAAGGTACTAACTTGATTTAAAGTGCAAATAGGTAATGTTGCTGAAATTGAATTCCATTTTTAAAAACACTAGTGGTTAGAAATTCATAATATAAGATGGTACCTGAAGTAAACTCCACATAAACTTTATTCCATTTTATTTCTCTAGAGGTAGAAGTTTAGAACCACTTTTGAGAAAGTTGGATATATCAAAATTCTCAAACAAATCTGTGCAATAGTTTATAAAAATGCTTAATATTTTCCTATCTACTTTTGTAACTGCCTAGCAAAGTAGCTGTATTTATTATTGAATAAACTAATTGTTTATATTTGGTATGATAAAAGTCTCTGGACTACAAATTGAAATGTAAATAAATTGCTTTTAGAGTTTGTTTTGTTCTAATGCAATCTTGTGAATCTTGAGGAAATTCTATGTGTCATAGGAGTTTTGCTCCACAGTTATTACTGAATTAAATCCCCATCATCTAGGTCAGAAAGGCTTTATAAAAATTAATATTGCATACCTATTTATATTAAAATAATAAAATCTGTGGAATGTATCTCTTGGAATAGCTCACTATTTCCCTCCTAAAAATACAAATTCTGCCTTCAGAACTACACAGTTAAAATATTACTATTTACTCAATCCAACATATTTCCCTATCTTCACTAATTAATTGTGTTCTCTGTTGAAGGCCAGAATATTTATTCAAAAATCTTAAACATCTCCTATGCCGGACACATCAGGGAAGCTTGGCATACCTGAGCCAAAAAGTGAAATATGAATTCTTTGCTCTAGAACTGACCAGGTTATTTTGTTTACACAATACTTTTATTGGTACATATTAAAAGTCTGTATGTCAAGGGTATATGAGTTTATTAAAACTGTATCACCAGTGGAACATACTAGGAAAAATTTATAATTTATGTTCAAAATGTGGAGATTTTATACACATATATATGAAGGGTCTTCAAAAAAGTCATGGAAAATATATATTATCAAAACATTATACATGGTTTCAAAAGTTTTTTACCAGAATAAACTCATACTAAATTGTTATGAGCCTGAAGAGGATCTAGTTTGAAGCACTAAGAATAATACATCAGTTTGAAAAGAGCCCCTATCAGAGCAATATGAATTCTGCTACAACTGAAGCAAGAACACCCACTGAATTTATGGTAAAACTTAGACCGAAGAATGGTTCTTTACAAAAAAATCTGTGAGTACAATGCTCCCAATGAAACTGGCAGTTTACAAATAAATAATTCATTTTAAGAAGGACCTAGATGATATTGAAGATGAAGCTGATAGTGGCAGAACACATTCATCAATTTGTGAGGAAAAAAATTCATCTTGTTTATGCCCTAATTGAAGAAGACTGACAATTAAGAACTGAAACAAGAGCCAGCACTACAGACATCTCAATAGGTTGAGCTTACACAATCCTGAATGAAAAATTAGGCTTGAGCAAACTCTCCACTCCTTGAGTGCCAAATTGATTGCACTCAGATCAGCTGCAGATAAGAGCACAGCTTCCAATGAAATTTTTAAAGATCCTGAAGCTAGTAAAAGATTTCTTCAAATAATTGTTTCAGAAGATGAAACATGGCTTCACCAGTGTGACCCTGAAGACAAAGCACAATCTAGGCCATGACAACCTAGAGTTGGACATGGTCCAGTCAAAGCAAAAATGAACTAGTTAAAAGCAAAGGTCAAGACAACAAGGTTTTGGGATGCCCAAGCATTTTGCTCTTGACTTACTGGATGATTGAAGAAGAATAACATCTGATTATTATGAAAGTGTTTTGAGAAAGCAAAAACTTTAGCAGTAAAACTTTTCCAGAGTCTTTCTCCACCACGAGAATGCTGCTTATTCCTTTTATAAGACAAGGACAATTTTTCAAGTTTCTACAGGAAATCACTAGGCATCTACCTTACAGTCTTGATTTGGCTCCTTCTAATTTATTTTTGTTTCCTAATTATTAAAAAGCTGTAAAGAGGTAGTCAGGGTAAGAGGGAATATAGGGATAATTAATGGGTACAGAAAAACAGAAATAATGAATTAGACCTAGTATTTGGTAGCACAACAAGGTGACTGTAGTGTGTATGTGTGTAAAATTTAATTGCATATTTGAAAATCACTAAAAGAGTATAATTGTAATGCAAAGGATAGATGCTTGAGGTGATGGACATCTTATTTACCCTGATGTGATTATTACACGTTGTATTCCTGTATCAAAATATCTCATGTACCCTATAAGTATATACACCTATTATATATCCACAAAAATTAAAAATTAAAATTTAAAAATCTGTAAAGGAAACATTTTTTTCAGTTAATTATGTCAAAAAGATGACATTGACATGGTTTAATTCCTATATTCACGTTTAGTTCTTCAGAGATAGACTAAATGGCTGGTATCACAGTTTACAAAAAGATATTGAACTTGATGGAGCTTATGTTGAGAAAGTTCATATTTACATTATCTTTTAGTTCATTTTTTGTTAACTTCTTAAAGTCTCCTCATGTGCGTATGTGTGTGTGTGTGTGTGTGTGTACTTTTTGCTTGAACAAATATCAAATCTTTATTACACAAAGTCTTTCTTTCAAAGAGTTGGTGTTTTTAACTTAATAAATTATTAAATATGTCTATTTTCTTTTTTTCCCTAGCATACTTTTCTTCCTTATAATCAATAGTCTTTCTACAGTGGTGATATATTACATATAATTGTTATACCTATTGCAAAAGATGGATTCACAGAAATTATTGTCACTACAATGGGAAAAAAAATACACTCTCCTTAGAACTCATATCTCTGTCTCTTTGTCTGTCACTTCGTTTTTTCTTACACAATGAATTCCTTTAATTTTCAATAAAGAAATGACATAGGGTAGGCTATTGCAGTTATAAACAACTCCAAAATAGAGACAACTTCACATTTTCAATGATTTAATAGAAATAAATGAATAATGGCTAATCTCAATGGATAAGTGGAACATGGGCTCAGCTCATGCAATTATATAAGGACTCAGGATTTTTTTTTCTATGAATATGCTTGGGCATAGTCAACCTGCACTTTACCTATGAATCTAGCCAGCTGTCAAGGGAAGATAGATGGGTTGTATGAGACTTTCTAATATTCCAGGTCTAGAGGTGGTATACATCACCTCTGCCACAGTGTATTGGCCAGAATCCAGTCTCATGGCTCTAACTAGCTGCCAGGATGACATAAACACTTGCTTCACTGTGTGCCAAGAAAAAAAGCAGCGAGAATTAGGTGAACTTGTAATATTCTTTATGATTCGGTCCTTGTGCATTATCCAACCCATTGATGCATATATTACAATTCACTTCATTACAAATGAAATTAGTTGGTTGAAATAAGAATACATATGGATCTGAACACAGACGTGTCAACAAAGCTGTGGAAAAGTGGTACCAATACATCTGCTTTTATAAGCTAACACTAGCAAGCATTAATGCATTTAAAAATGTCAGGAATGGAATAATTTTACCAAAGGAAAATTGGTTAGAACATAGCACATGGCACAACTATACTAATAAAAATATTAGTCACCCTGTAATATGATTAATGTTCCAAGTTACTTGTTCTGCATGCCAAATAATGGACTAACTTTATCTCATCCAATTGTCGTAATTAATTTTATCAACCCCATTTTACAAATAAGAAATATTGTAACATAGCAAGTTTAAGGGCACAATGTAAAGCAACACAGCAAATATCCCTTAAAATAGATAGTCAAAGCAGGGTTCATAAGAAAAGATTTAAACCAGAGTGCTACCTTGCTTTGCCTAATATACCCCCTCACCACCACACACACACACACTCACACACACACACACACACACACAACTTTATGTATACTTATAAAAATGTATCCAAGAATCTGCATTAAGTAATTTTGGATTATGAGTATGGTGTCAAGTATGCCCTGCTGTTTCCTCTCTCGGTAGAATCATTTAGAGTAGGAGTCCCCAACTTTTTGACATCAGGGACCGGTTTCGTGGAAGACAATTTTTCCATGGACCGGGGCCGGGTGGGGGTGGTTTCAGGATGTTTCAAGTGCATTTCTTTTGTCGTGCACTTTATTTCTATTATTATTACATTGCAATATATTATAAAAATTAAACAACTCACCCTAACGTAGAATCAGTGGGAGCCCTGAGCTGGTTTTCTTGCAACTAGACCATCCCATCTAGGGGTGATGGGAGACAATGACAGATCATCAAGCATTAGATTCTTATAAGGAGCACACAACCTAGATCCCTCACATGTGCAGTTCACAGTAGGGTTCATACTCGTATGAGAATTTAATGCTGCTTCTAATATGACAGGAGGCTGAGCTCAGGCAGTAATGAGGATGATGGGAGCAACTGTAAATACAGATGAAGTTCCCTGGCTGCTAACCCACCCATGCTCACCTCCCGCTGTGTGGTCCAGTTCCTAACAGGACACAGACTGGTACCCATCTATGGCCCAGGATTAGGACCCCTGATTTAGAGAATGTAGATTTTAAAGTTATTTGTCACAGTTTCAATAGTCACCTTATGAGAAATTTAGCCTAGTCAAATATCTAAAACTCTCAGAATGTTAGTTCATATACTATTCATCTGAAACTTGTAAATGTTTTTCTTAAAAATTTATAATCTCTACTTGAATATTAAAATCATGAAGGAAGGGATTTTACTTGTGTTCTTCCAAGTTACATGATCAGAGCTTAACAGTGTACTTGATAATAACAAAAAGAATCATAAAATAATTAAATGAATGAATTTTGCAGAGAATACAGTGCTGTGATATAGACAATATGCGTAATTTCTACCACAAGAAGTTAGTGTTTTATCTCACAAATCAGTTAAGAAATTGCGCATCATGTCAAGAAAGTAGGTGTAGATGGGAAAGTAGACTGCAGTGATCTGCAAATCACCATGTGAATGTGAGTCATTCCTTTATATTATTGCTAAAAAGGAATATACAACACCTCTGCCCATTTAGCTCAGCTATTAGGAAAGGTTTCAATGCGCTGCAAGCAATAGTTTTGCCTGAAGGAAATGTTACCCTATCTAAAATGGCTTTCAGAGAGCATAAGCTGTACTGCCATTGGCCACAAAAAGAACCCAACTGAGAAGCAAATTCCCACCTCCATTGCAAGTATGGACTGTGCTCATAACAGAGAATCACACAACTCTATATGGAAATATTTAACAGCTTTTTGTTATTTGTAGATATTTCACTGAGAATGAGTTCACATTGTTTAAAAAAATAGAGAGAAACGTCACAGAATACTCTTTTTCTTCCAAAGTCAGTAAAGAGTGTACTGCATAGTAAAATTTTTGAAATTTACTGCCAACTATAGCTTAGCTGGTGATTTTTAATTTTTTCAACATCACCTAGCTTTGTGGTTCAGATATTGTCTTTGCTTCCAAATTATTGTTTCAGAAGCACAACTCCTTTTTTTGTCTTTTTTTTTAAGTCATTCTTAAAGTGACAAGGAGGAAGTACTAATAAAATTGCCCTGCTAAACACAAATTGAAGAAACAACTAATGTTACTTTCTCCTACTAGCTCTGGTTATATTATTTATGAGTTGCTAAAACCCTCTTTATGTGCAAACTATGCTTCCAGATCTTGCTAAAAGCATGGATATTAAGAAAATAAAACAATGCAGTAAAAATAATAAAAATTGTCCTTCTAGTTTATTGACTTTACTTTATAAAATTGATGCTGAATCTAAGCCTTTTTTATTTAGCCAATTCCAGATAAGTAAGTTTATAAACTTGTCATAGCATTTTAAGTATGTTTGCTTTGATGATTCCACTTGAAATCTTCAGAATCAACTAATTGATTCTCAAGAGCAGCTTCTATGAAATTCTTATCACTCTAGCTCTTCCAAAAGTCATATAAGCACCTTCCATTTTATTCATATAATACATGGAATGGTTTCTGTTTTTCTTACTGAACTCTGATAAATATGACAACAGATTTGGCTTGAAGGCAAATACTTTATTTTATTTTAGTTGCTTTAAAAGTAGAAGAATATGCTGGCCTTAGTGGCTCATGCCTGTAATTCTAGCACTTTGGGAGACTGAGGAGGGCAGATCACAAGGTCAGAAGTTTGAGACCAGCCTAGCCAATATGGTGAAACCCTGTCTCTACTAAAAATACAAAAATTAGCCAGGCGTAGTGATGCGTGCCTGTAGTCCCATCTACTTGGAAGGCTGAGGCAATCGCTTGAACCCAGAAGGTGAAGGTTGCAGTGAGCTGAGATCGTGCCACTGCACTCCAGCCTGGGTGACAAGACTCCATCTCAAAAAAAAAAAAGGAAGGTATGACTAGCCTTTTAATTCATTCTTGAATGAATACTCCCATGTATCCATTCCATATATATACATACACACACACACAGATGTATTTGTATTTGTATGTATATATGTTATATATATAATATTTATATAAAAATATTGTATATATATAATATTTATATAAAAATATTGTATATATATAATATTTATATAAAAATATTATATATTTATATATAATATATTTATATATCATACTAAATACAATATTTACACAGATCTTATATAAAATATATATAACATTTATAGGGATCATATATATAACATGTATATGATAGATTTCTCACTATATATGTACTTTTTATTTGGCACTCCTCTCTTTCACCCACATAAGATGTCTGTGTTCTAGTTCTTATGGAAATTTTAAAAAATTGATCCTAACATGTCAAAATATAGGATATTCCTCACTGTTCTCTTCTGTTGATGGTGCTTTCTCAAGATTTCTAGTCCTATATTTGATCTATATTATTTTTTATGTATTAGATCATTTCAACAGGACATCAGAGGGAGGATCAATGAATACTTGTGTTTAGTAAGCCACCTTGAACCAGAAACCAAATATGTATACTTAACTTTCTTATTCTGCTATATTAAAAATATCAAAATATATGAAGATAATTTAGTTAAGTAAGACTAATCCATGTTTCATACTACTTCATTTCCTCTGAATACTCAGGATGTACACTGGTATAAAGTACAAGAAGTCTTACAATAAAAATAACAAAATCTATAAAATTTTATTTAACACAAAAGTTTTCCAAACTTATTTGACCACTTAGCACAAATATAGCATTCTGAAATAGAGTATACTTCAAAATATGTATATTTAAAATTAATACAACATGAATAATATTTATATATCAATTTTGATGTGAAAAGACTATATAATGGTGTTATCAGATTTTTCTGGAGTAGTGATTTTAATGACATTTGAAAAGAATATTAGGGTAATATACTTCACATATCTGATGTATATCTATGTGTATTTAATTAGCACCTAAATATATTTTCACATAGTTTATATTTTCATTTTGCTTTTTAAAGAAACTGATATACTAGTTACTAATGAGGGAACAAGTAAGTATGGAAAAACAAAGGAATCCTAAAAACTTATTAAATCTCATCACAACATTTTCTTATTCTACTAATTATACTTTTATTATTCTGATTGTTTTAATTGCATCTTTAGCTTTAACAATCCCAGGGCACCAGTGCAGTTAAATATTAACTAAATTATTTAGAACAAACAGCTGCAACAATTAATAAAACATAAGAGAACAATATGAAAATAGCAATAATATTTCAATATTTTAAAAGGTTGTGTAATACGTTAGCACAGATATCATTAACCAATGTGACTAAAAAAGCTAAATTTTGTACTCCAGAATATGTAAAATATACTGCCATTATGTACAGTATGTTGATAAATTTCCTATTAACTGTACTCCTACATTTACATTAATACTAATCTTTGCTTGTAAGTAAGAGTCACAAAGTAATACATCTGTTCTATTTCTATCCAACAGTGCCTTCTTGAGGTACTGAAGCTAGATAATTACTTCATTTGTAGTCTTACTTGAACAAACTGTAATATGTATATTCCTAGTCCATGACATTTACATAACAAGAAACAGTTATTGACTGAAGATTCTATTCTTTCTTTTTGTGTGGCAAGCAAATACTTACCATATCTTTCACATTTCTCTCAAAAATGCCCTATAATTCCTTTTTCTCTGTGTTACTTAGTTTGGGAGCTCATTTTCTCTCACCTGCATGAATATAATATCCTCCTAATGATTTTTGGTGGTGGGCCTCTTCTATTAATAATGAGTTTTCCACACTGGCTATAGGATTCTCTTTTTCTCCAAAAAGCTTTATAAAATTCTTATCTAACCTGTTTTCTTGTTTGCATTTGCTTTTAGGCTATGTTTCAAATCATTTACAAGGCTTACTAGATGCCACACAGCATGATACTCAGATTTCTTTATTTATTTAACAAATACTTTTGAGTTTCTGTTATGGTCCAGGGAACATTACAGGTGGTAGGGATTGAGTTGTATACAGGACAGAGAAAATAAGCAATTAGAAACGGTGATGATCTCTTGGTGGATCGACTTAGCTAGGCTGCAGTTTTCAGTTTTTCAATCACACATAATCTGAGTTGATGTGAGTATGTTTTGTAGTTATGATTAAAGCCTCATCATTACAAAACTTTACATAAGTTAACTTTGAGTAAGGGAGATTATGCTTGATAAAAGTGTGATTAAATTAGTTCAAAGACCTTTAAGAGCAGAGCTGATGCTTCCCTGATTTAGAAATCTGCGTGAGGATGGCAGTTTTAGTCTTGCTAGACAATGTCAAGTTCCAGCCTGCTCTTCCTCAAGGCTTGCCTATCAGCAGGATTTTGAACTTGCTTACCAGACCATAATCCTCTTAGTCAATTAGGGGTGTGTGTGTGTGTGTGTGTGTGTGTACCTCCCCAAATATCCTACTGGTTCTGTTTTTTTTTTTTTTTTTTTTTTTTGGTGAAAACTTTGCTGATAGAGAAACAAAAACATCTTGAACAAACAAGTAATAAAATGGACAACATAATTTTTATTGTTCTTAGTGCCATAATAAGAATGAAACACAGCAATAGAAAGTGATTGACTTTGTTTATTGCTCTTATTCCATTTGTATTTTAATGATAATGATATCTGATGATGACTACATCCTTAGCTTAACTTTTGCTAAACATTTTAGTTCTGATGATCTGCACAAAATGTCCTCCTGTCTATGGCAATAATATTGGTAATGAAAACGATGCTGGTAATTTTGGCAGATGTTTCTTGAGTGTTCAACACATTTTAGACACTATAATAATCCCTTCACAAATACTATTCTTTTGATCTTCTTAACAGTACTATGATGTAGGTATTGTTGTTTTTCTTATGTTTCAGGTGAAAACCTGAAGTATGCAGAGGTTCGATTATTTACTCAGGCTTAGGTAATACATAGTATAGGCAATATTTGAACGTGGTCCTTAACCAATATGAGTTGTGGCCCATTTTTGCGTTTAACTTGGTAGTAGTATTTCAACTCCAATATCTGCGAAAACTATTTTCTAAGGGACTAAGGTAACCATAGTATAAAATTGCTTACGATTAGGAACATAGGAACATATCACAGTGCAATTTAAAAAGCAGTTCTTCTGTGAAGCCTTTCCAAATCCATCAGCCAGAGTCAGTTGCCTTTTTCTAGGAATCATCATAATACTCTGTACATATTCAGCTTGAGAATGAAATGGCATATTTATTATGTATTTCTCTTGATTACGCTATATGCTCTTTGAGCTATGTATCTTTATTTGGCTCAAAATCCAATCCAATGCCTAGAATAATTCTTGAAGTAGTCAATATAAATTTCATAAAATGAATTTAAAACTTGGAACTTTTTGATTATCTAGTTATATAAAGTACTCTATCACTAAAATGAAGAAGAGAACAAAGATGCCAGGTCTACTCTGACTGATACACATGCCCCAGGAATTAAGGGTGTATAATACTTCTTACATTTTTTCTCTCTTCTATTTTAATGGTCATAAATTTTGGCAGAGGTTTCTTTAATATAAGTTTCTTCATGTCTCATAAAATATTCAACAGCTAATATTTCAAAGACTATGACCAAAGACCAAGTAGATTTCAACTTTTTTGAGTAGTAAACTGTGGCAGCAAATTTTACAAAGATAGCCACACAAATATATATTCTGATCCAATGTACCTTTTATTGGGTGACACTGACATTCCTCAATAGAGAGGTGGTGTCCATGTTTATTCTCCTTAAATCTGGGTGGACCTCTGTAACTGCCTTAGCTAACATGATGAAAATGACACTGGGTGACTTTGTGACTGCCAAGGCTAGGTTAACAAAAGCAATGCTGCTTCTGTCTCTTACCCTATTACAAAGATTGCCTTTGGAGCCCAGCCACCAGCTTGTGAGGAAACTCCAGTCACATGGAAAGGACACTTACAGGTGTTCTGGCAAGCAGCCCAAATAGGATCATCCGGACATGTAAGCATTAAGAACCAGATATAAGAGCGGATGAGAATGTAAGTGGCAGCAGCCTTCAGCTTGTATGTCTTCCAGCTGATACAACAGACATCCAGAGCAGAAACAAGTTATGTTCCGAGTTTCTGACCACAGTAATTGTAAGATATCATAAATGATTACTGTTAGTTTAAGCCACTAAGTCTGGCTAATTTTTTAAACAAATTGGGACAGAAACATAATAAAAAACATGTTTTGTATTGTGACCCAATACACACACACACACACACACACACACACACACAAACACAGACACACACAGAGCAAACTGTCCTAACAAATGTTCTACTTTCACCATATGTAATGAACACTGATATAACCACTCTATGGTATTGTTCATATTATTACATATCTATTGTTTCTTTATTACTTATTCTATTTAATACATTGATTTAATGACACAATATTAGGTCACAACTTGTTGCTTGAGAGACATGGTTTTATAAAAAATAAGTTTAAAGAAAAGTTGTAAATCAAAAACTTTTTTCATGAAGTTGAAAAAAATGAAAGTTGTTGCCAGACTGCTATACTTTTCTTTAAAAAGAAAATATGTCTATACTGGGTCCATGATCAAAATTTTTCCTCAGAAATATAAGAGTAAGCAGCTCTAAGTTTATGAACTCCTGGAGGTAAAAATCAAACTTGGGCAGATTGGGTTTGACCTTTGGATCATATATTCTTGTTTTGAATAAATTTATTTTAAGATTGAAAAAATTGCCTTGTCTGATTCGTTTTTAGGTGCATACTCTGGTGCAAAGTAATAAACGGCTTATAAGGAGGTTTATAAGACTAAGACCTTTGAAATCTTAAGACTGACTTTTGTTGTTGTTGGTCAGGGAAATCATGGCCAAAGCATCACTAATAGAATCAGGTCTCTAAGAATATTTTTAGCTTAGGGCTGTTGGTACCAAGTAGAAAAGGGAAGGCAATTACATTTTTAATATAAGGTCTTCTTACATTGTTGAATAAATGACTGGAAAGAAGACGGAGCAAAAGAAAGAAACGAAGGAAAGGAAAAACATCATTCTGTTTTACAAACTGAGACTACAGAAGTTGAAAAAAAATCTACATAATCCATGAAGTCACGCAAGGTCTCCTTATTTTGTTTGAAAGGGAGGTATTTTAACTTTCTTCCTTGCCTTAAATTGCAAATGACTGGCGAAACTTAAGCCCAGAGTCAATCAACAGGAAATGTGCTATCTTCTGGGTATTGCATAAATGGGAGAAATATTTGGATTGCAAATGCATGAGTAATAATCTCATTTCTGACCAGTGGTCTGTTTTTATTTTCATATTTTCCTTTAAGTCTTAAAAAGTTCGAGATATTTTTAATAAAGTTCTACCACTAAGATGGTTATCATAGTTTTCAAGATATTTTAGATGTGCTAATGGGTGGACTGCAATCAGTGAAACAGCAAGCATCATTAAAAACTAGATTTATGGCCGGGCACGGTGGCTCACGCCTGTAATCCCAGCACTTTGGGAGGTTGAGGTGGGCGGATCACGAGGCCAAGAGATGAAGACCATCCTGACCAACATGGTGAAACCCTGTCTCTACTAAAAATACAAAAATTAGCCGGGGGTGGTGGCATGCCCCTGTGGTCCCAGCTACTCGGGAGGCTGAGGCGGAAAAATCACTTGAACCCAGGAGGCGGAGGTTGCAGTGAGCTGAGATCGCGCCACTGCACTCCAGCCTGGCGACAGAGCAAGGCTCCGTCTCAAACAAAACAAAACAAAACAAACAAACAAACAAAACCAAAACTAGATATATTTCACAATATCGATGGTATTTGTTTGGGTTCTTTATTTCCTCAGTTTGGAAAATATTTTTTCCAGTTAATCAGATTGCTTTGAGTATATCTGTACTTTTCTCCCCCACACACACATGTGTACACACACATCTTTAGCTTAATGCCAGAGTAGCTGAGATTCCAGGATTTGAGGTGAATTAAGAAATCAGTTGGACGTGGGTAAGAACTCGATAATAGACCCCCTGAGTTAAATTCATGCCTCAAAAAGTATTGACTTCTTGTCACGATAAAAATTTAAGCTAATGGTTGCTGGTGGTTGGGTGGGGTGGGAGGGTCATGGGTCCTAAAACTTCTGAGTATATTTTAGGGAAGGAAACGGGGAAAGGAATTGATTACATGACACATTTTTAAAATGCATAAAACATTAGCCAGGCAAGCTAGCTCAAGCAAAGGAAGAAATTTGAGTTTCATAAAAATATGGAATTGATGGAAGTAAACAAAAGGAAGTGAGAGGGTGAACTAGGGAGATCTCAGCCTTCGGACGCTGAAACTGGTAAAGTATAATAATGCTCTGTCCCTGTATGCCAGACTGTTTTTGTTGGTTGTTTTCTCGTGTTTTTTGTTAGATTTTTTTTTGGCCGCTCCTTCTTTTCTCTAAATGACAGATTCAGAGTAAATTGCTTTCACTTTGAATTTTGGCTTACCTTTGACTTTACTTTGTCAAAGCTGCTTTGGATGTATTTAAATTCTCAGACCAAAGGCAGTTGTATCTCTTAGTTAAAATATGGAGATAAGGGTGGAAGAGGGGAAAGTGAAAGAGAAAGACTGAGTTATTCATTAGATGCCAAATCTGTATAATACACTCATTTACGCTCCAGGGAGAGAAGGAATTACATATTATTAATATGGTTACCCAGGCCACCCCTTCCACAGAAATCTCAAAACATATCTGATACGGAAATAAAAACGTTTGTGACATTATTGTGATCAAGTACAGAGGTAGAGTATATTACATTTTCTTATCTTATAAGGCTCCCAGCAAAACAAGAAGTGATCATCCTCGTCTTTTGTAGGTGAGGAAACAGGATAAACAACATAACTTATCAATGGCTTCATGGCTAACAAGTAATAGTGCCAAGATTTACCTCCATCTCTACAAGGTAGCAGATTCATAATTATTCTTATATATTTGCCTATGATTTAAAAAATTACTGAGTTTGATAAGAGTTTATACTAAAAATATTTAAGATACTTATTGACACTAAAATTCTATTCATTCTCAAACTTTTTGAATTAAAGATTTTCAATTTTTTTTCCTTAAACCAGATTTTTATGAAAGGTTTTACTTATTTTTCAAAAGCTATAGGGACCCAGTCCATCTACACCTCTTTGCTTGATGTGTTCTATGCTCTTAATATCTGACTTTTTCATGCCCACAACATTTATTTTACACTCAGATTGTGGCTGATCTCTTCAGAAAGTTCATAGACTTCATTAATCCACACACTGACTCTAGAGTCCTAGGATTTAACCCAAGAATCCAGAATGTTTCTGGACTTGTTTTTCTCTTTTCATCTTTTTATTTTGATTTTTTTGAGACAGAGTCTCTCTCTATCTCCCAGGCTGGAGTGCACTGGTGTGATCTCTGCTCACTGTAAACTCTGCCTCCCGAGTTCGAGTGATTCTCCTGCCTCAGCCTCCTGGGTAGCTGGGACTACAGGCATGTACCACCACGCTGGCTGATTTTTGTATTTTTAGTAGAGACAGGGTTTTGCCATGTTGGCCAGGCTGGTCTAGACCTTAGCTGATCCACCTGCCTCGGCCTCCCAAAGTGCTGGGATTACTGGTGAGCCACCACACCTGGCCTTTCTTTTCCTTTTCAATTCCGTGAATGAATCTTCAGTTTTTCCTTAGCACTTGATTGATCGTTACCAACCGTCTTCTGGATCTGCACCCTGCTGGTCTTTCTAAACCATACTTCCTACATCTGAGGCATGAGACCATGTTGCAAACAAATTCTCAATAAATATACATTCAATTATTGTAAGGCATTTTAACTTTTATATCAAAATATTTCTGTAAAGAAAAATATTCACTTTTTCATAAGATGGGCAGGTACTAATTAAAACTATGGCAGGGCCGGGAGGCTCATGCCTGTAATCCCAGCTACTCAGGAGGCTGAGGCAGGAGAATTGCCTAAACCCGAGGGGTGGGGGTTGCAGTGAGCTGAGATCTTGCTGTTGCATTACAGCCTGGGTGACAGCAAAACTTGTCTCAAAAAACAAAAACAAAAACAAAAAACTATGAAGCAATCAGTTTTTCTTCTTTAAAAAATCATTTGACTGTGAAATGTAGAATAACTGGGCCCCATTGTCTTGGGGAGATAGGTGTAAACAACTTGTTTGTGTTTGAAAATGTCATTATGGAGTTATTTAAAGGCTGCCTATGAATTGTCCTTAGGGAAGAAATCTGGTCTAAAATACTAGAATTGTGAGCTGGACAGAAATTAGTTCTTACATGGAAACGGTTGTGTAAATAAAGTGAAATCCAAAGTTGCAGATAAACAGGAGGAAAATTAAGAGAAACTGGCACATTGTAGCATCCTGGAACCAGAGCTACACCTGATCAAATAAACATATGGACTGAAGTAATTGAACTTGCCATCATTACATAGTGGGTAAGCATTTCAGAAATCATATAGAAAGAAATTATACAGTTACAAAAGGTGGCAGTGATTAAAAAAGAAATAACCACTAATACCTGGCATTAAAGATGGGTTGAATAAGCAGGATTATGGGTAATTCTAGACAGAGACTGTAGCCAGCAGAAGACTATAGTGTTTATGCAATATGTGTGTAAGTCAAATATTTTTAAAGCTACAAGATTTTCATTTTAGCCAGGCGTGGTGGCATACTGCAGCTAATTGAGAGGCTGAGGTGGGAGTATCCCTTGAACCCAAGAAATTGAGTCCAACATGGAAAATATAGCAAAACTTCCATCTTTATTTAAAAAAAAGATTTTTATTTTGTTTACTTTTTTCTCTTAGTTTATGGAGAAAAAGCTCATAAAAAAGATGTTTCTTCTATTTCTAAAAGTGGTTTTCTTAGTGTGTTTTGTGTAAGAGTCAGATATTGTAGGCTCACAGTTTTTAAAAACTTTCACTGAATAAATGGATTTCTTTGTTTAGTGTATATTACTTCTGATGTATACGAAGATTTGCATTTGAATTCATAACATTCTTTCTTTAAATAAGTTTATAAATCTAATATTCTATCTTTCAGCAGTATCTATTTTCTAATATTACGATAATTAATTGATGTACTTCTTATTCCTCACACACCTTACCCAATTAAAATAACTTATATTTCAAGCTGTTTTTACACTTTTGCATTAGAGCATGAATATATCTCAATTATTTAACATCAGATTTATATAACCTCCTTTGATGCAAACATAGTAAAAGTGAAAATATCAGAATATTTTTTCTGCATCATACATTGTTACTCCCTGCTTAATAATTTTTAGTTACATGATTTTTAGCTTGTCACATATATAACCTTGACTTTTTTTTTTCATCACTGTACTTCCAACCATTGCTTGAGCACTTTTTTCTAAGACTAAATGAATTCATTCCTGACAGGCAAAAAGTTTTGCCTTTATTTTTTTTTCTTTTTCAACTCTTACTTTAGAACCAGGGGTACATGTGAGGATTACTACAGAGGTATATTGGCATGATGCTGAGGTTTGGGGTATGATGGAACCCATCGTCCTGGTGATGCAATGATAGAGGCTAGAGACAGAAATTCTAGGCAGACAAGGGCAGGTCCCTGGAGAAGCCCAACGCTCAAGTCAAAAAGCCTGAGGCCTTGGCTCAAAGTGAGAATTTATATCCTTGTTTTCCTGCTGGAATGTTGCCTTTTCCTAAACTGTCCATGGCTCCACCCTGCCCGATCTGTGCCAATAAAGACCCCCCAGTCAGCCTGCAGAGAGGAGAAGCAGCTGGATGTCAGAGAGAAGTGCCATGACTTCAGAGGGACAGCTTGACTGCGCAGCTTTGGAGAAGAATCTAGCCAGACTCAGCCAGACTTCTGGGGAAGATTATGGACAGGTCCCCTGCCCCCTTATCAGCTTCTCTTCCTGCTGAGAGCCACTTTCGTTGGCAATAAAATCCTTCACATTATATGCACCCAATACAGGAACACCCAGATACATAAGGCAGGTTCTTAATGACTTACAAAGGGACTTAGACTCCCACACAATAATAGTGGGAGACTTTAACATTACACCGTTAATATTAGACAGATCAATGAGATAGAAAATTAACAAGGATATGCAGGTCTTGAACTCAGACCTGGAACAAGTAAACTTAATATTTACAGAACTGTCCACCCGAAATCCACAAAACATACATTTTTCTCAGTATCACATTACACCTATTTTAAAAGTGACCACATAATTGGAAGCAAATCACTCCTCAGCAATTGCATAGCATTTCACAGGTTTAAATAAAATATTGGTTGGCTGTTTGTTTGTTATTTTCATCTCTTATTCCTTCCTGTCTCCATTGTTAAGCATAATTATTGGCATAAAAGAGGTTTTTAGTACCCATTTTTTGACTGCATTCTAGCCTGGGCAATAGAACAAAAATCCCGTTCTCTCTCCCTCTTTTTCTCTTTCTTTCTTTCTCTCTTTCATTCTTTTTTTTTCTTTCTTTCACTCTTTCTTTCTTTCTTATTTTATCTCTTTCTCTTTATTTAAAAAAAAAATACAAAATTAGCTGGGTGTGGTGGTGTGCATCTGTAATCTCAGCTGCTCGGGAGGCTGAGGCAGGAGAATTGCTTGAACCCACAAGGCAGAGGTTGTGGTGATATATATATATATATATGTGTGTGTGTGTGTGTGTGTGTGTGTGTGTGTGTATATATATATATGTGTGTGTGTGTATATATATATATATATATATACATATATATGTACATGTTTTAGTGTGAAATATATATGCATATGTGCCTAATAAAGGAGCACTAAAATACACAAAACGAACATTGACTTAAGTAAAGACATAATTTAATAATGGAAGATGGAAATGTCAATAT